>CM038144.1:390569031-390777970 GCA_021437245.1 Aegilops speltoides
AAGTTCCACCGATCGACATGCACTAGTTGCATAAGGTGGCTAGCGGGTGTCCGCTCTCCCACTTTAGTTGGAGGATTCGATGAAAAGGGTCCTTATGAAGGGTAAATAGAAATTGGCATATCACGTTGTGGTTTTACGAGGTAAGAAACGTTCTTGCTAGAACACCTATAGAAGCCACGAAAAACTTGCAACAACAATTAGAGGACGCCTAACTTGTTTTTGCAGCAAGTGTTTTGTGATGTGATATGGCCAAAGGATGTGATGAATGATATATGTGATGTATGAGATGATCATGTTCTTGTAATAGGAATCACGACTTGCATGTCGATGAGTATGACAACCGGCAGGAGCCATAGGAGTTGTCTATATTTTTGTATGACCTGCGTGTCATTGAAGAACACCATGTACTTACTTTACTTTATTGCTAAACGCGTTAGCCATAGAAGTAGAAGTAGTAGTTGGCAGACAACTTCATGAAGACACGATGATGGAGATCATGATGATGGAGATCATGGTGTCATGCCGGTGACGTAAGATGATCATGGAGCTCAAGATGGAGATCAAAGGAGCAAAATGATATTGGCCATATCATGTCACTATTTGATTGCATGTGATGTTTATCATGTTTTACATCTTATTTGCTTAGAACGACGGTAGTAAATAAGATGATCCTCATAAATAATTTCAAGAAAGTGTTCCCCTAATCGTGCACCGCTATGGAAGGTTCGTTGTTTCAAGCACCACGTGATGATCGGTGTGATAGATTCTAACGCTCAATACAATGTGTAAGCCAGATTTATACACGCAATACACTTAGGTTGACTTGACGAGCCTAGCATGTACATGCACATGGCCTCGAACACGAAGACCGAAAGGTCGAGCATGAGTCGATAGAAGATATGATCAACATGAAGATGTTCACCGATGATGACTAGTCCGTCTCACGTGATGATCGGACACGGCCTAGTTGACTCGGATCATGTAATCACTTAGATGACTAGAGGGATGTCTATCTCGAGTGGGAGTTCATAAGATGAACTTAATTATCCTGAACATAGTCAAAAGATCTTTGCAAATTATGTCGTAAGCTCGCGCTTTAGTTCTACTGTTTTAGATATGTTCCTAGAGAAAATTTAGTTGAAAGTTGATAGTAGCGATTATGCGGACTAGGTCCGTAAACTGAGGATTGTCCTCGTTGCTTCGGAGAAGGCTTATGTCCTAATGCACCGCCAGTGTGTTGAACCTCGAACGCTCTCGTGGATGTTGTGAACATCCGACATACACGCTTTGATAACTACGTGATAGTTCGGTTAAACGGTTTAGAGTTGAGGCACCAAAGACGATTTCAAACATCGCGAACATATGAGATGTTTCGAGGGCTGAAATTGGGATTTCAGGCTCGTGCCCACGCCAAGAGGTATAAGACCTCCGACGATTTTCTTAGCCCTCAAACTAAGGGAGAAAAGCTCAATCGTTGAGCTTGTGCTCAGATTGTCCGAGTACAACAATCACTTGAATCGAGGGAGTTGATCTTCCAGATGAGATAGTGATGTTTTCCAAAGTCATTGCCACCAAGCTGCTAGAGCTTCGTGATGAACTATAACATATCAGGGATAGATATGATGATCCTGAGATATTCGCGATGTTTGACACCGCAAAGTAGAAATCAAGAAGGAGCATCAATTGTTGATGGTTGGTGAAACCACTAGTTTCAAGAAGGGCAAGGGCAAGAAGGATACTTCATGAAACGGCAAATCAGTTGCTGCTCTAGTGAAGAAACCCAAGGTTGAACCCAAACCCGAGACTAAGTGCTTCAGAATAAGGGGAACAACCAATCGGAGCAGAATTACCCTAGATACTTGGTAGATGAGAAGGCTGGCAAGGTCGATAGAAGTATATTGATATACATTATGTTAATGTGTACTTTACTAGTACTCCTAGTAGCACCAGTGGTATTAGATACCGTTCGGTTGCTAAGTGTTAGTAACTCAAATAAAAAGCTATGGAATAAACGGAGACTAGCTAAAGGTGAGCTGACGATATGTGTTGGAAGTGTTTCCAAGGTTGATGTGATCAAGCATCGCACGCTCCCTCTACCATCGAGATTGGTGTTAAACCTAAATAATTGTTATTTGGTGTTTGCGTTGAGCATAGACATGATTGGATTATGTCTATCGCAACAAGGTTATTCATTTAAGGAGAATAATGGTTACTCTGTTTATTTGAATAATACCTTCAATGGTCTTGCACCTAAAATGAATGGTTTATTGAATCTCGATCGTAGTGATACACATGTTCATGCCAAAAGATATAAGATAGTAATGATAGTACCACCTACTTGTGGCACTGCCATGTAAGTCATATTGGTATAAAACATGAAGAAGCTCCATGTTGATGGATCTTTGGACTCACTGCTTTTGAAAAGTTTGAGACATGTGAACCATGTCTATTGGTGTATATGCATGAAGAAACTCCATGCAAATGGACCATTTGGACTCACTTGATTTTGAATCACTTGAGACATGCAAATCATACCACATGGGCAAGATGACCAAAGCCTGCTTTCAAGAAATGGAACAAGAAAGCAACTTGTTGGAAGTAATACATTTTGATGTGTGCAGTCCAATGAGTGCTGAGGCACGCAGTGGATATCGTTATGTTCTTACTTCACGGATGATTTGAGTAGATAGTGAGTATGTTTACTTGATGAAACACAAGTCTGAATTATTGAATGGTTCAAGTAATTTCAGAGTGAAGTTGAAGATCATCGTGACAAGAGGATAAAATGTCTATGATATGATCATAGAGATGAGTATCTGAGTTACGAGCTTTGGAACGCAATTAAGACATTGTGGAAATTGTTTCACAATTAATACCGCTGGAACACCATAGTGTGATGGTGTGTCCGAACATCATAGTTGCACCCTATTGGATATGGTGCGCACTATGATGTCTCTTATCGAATTACCACTATCGCTCATGGGTTAGGCATTAGAGACAACCGCACTCACTTTAATAGGGCACCACGTAATTCCGTTGAGATGACACCGCTTGAACTATGGTTTGGAGAAACCTAAGTTGTCGTTTCTTAAAAGTTTGGGGCTGCGACGCTTATGTGAAAAAGTTTCAGGTTGATAAGCTCGAACCCAAAGCGGATAAAATGCATCTTCATAGGACACCCAAAACAGTTGGGTATACCTCCTAATTCAGATCCGAAGCAATAGGGATTGTTTCTTGAATCGGTCCTTTCGAGGAAAAGTTTGTCTCGAAAGTTGAGTGGGAGCATGGTGGAGACTTGATGAGGTTATTGAACCGTCACTTCAACTAGTGTGTAGCAGGCACGTGAAGTTGTTCCTGTGGCGCCTACACCAATTGAAGTAGAAGCTTATGATAGTGATCATGAAGTTTGGATCAAGTCACTACTGACTCGAGGGTGACAAGGATGCGTACTACTTCAGAGTGGTACAAGAATCCTGTCTTGAAGGTCATGTTGCTAGACAACAATGAACCTACGAGCTATGGAGAAGCGATGGTGGGCCCATATTCGACAAATGGTTAGAAGCCATGAAATCCGAGATAGGATCCATGTATCGTAACAAAGCATGGACTTTGGTGGACTTGCCCGATGATCGCAAGCCATTGAGATAAATGGATCTTTAAGAAGAAGACGGACATGGACGGTAATGTCACCGTCTATGAAGCTCGACTTGTGGCAAAGAGTTTTTCACAAGTTCAAGGAGTTGACTACGATGAGATTTTCTCATCCGTAGCGATGCTTAAGTCCCGGAATCATGTTAGCATTAGCTGCATTTATGAAATCGGCAGATGGATGTCAAAACAAGTTTCCTTACCAGTTTTCGAAGGAAAGGTTGTATGTGATACAATCAAAGGTTTTGTCGATCCTAAGGATGCTAAAAGGTATGCTAGCTCCAGCGATCCTTCCATGGACTAGAGCAAGCATCTCGAGTTGGAATATGCGCTTTGATGAGATGATCAAAGATTTTGGGTTTATACAAAGTTTATGAGAAACTTGTTTCCAAAGAAGTGAGTGGGAGCACTATAGAATTTCTCGATGAGTATATGTTACAACATATTGTTGATCGAAATGATGTAGAATTTCGAAAGCATATAGGGTTATTTGAAAAGTGTTTTTCAATAGAAAACCTGGATTAAGTTGCTTGAACATTGAGCATCAAGATCTATGAGGATAGATCAAAACGCTTAATGGTACTTTCAAATGAGCACATACCTTGACATGATCTTGAAGGTGTTCAAGATGGATCACCAAAGAAGGAGTTCTTGCTCGAGTTGTAAGGTATGAAGTTAAGACTTAAAGCTCGACCACGGCAGAAAGAGAGAGAAAGGACGAAGGTCGTCCCCTATGCTTAGACGTAGGCTCTATAGTATGCTATGCTGAGTACCGCACCTGATGTGTGCCTTGCCACATGTCTGGCAAGAGGGTACAAAGGTGATCAAGGAGTGGATCACCAGATAGCGGTCAAAATTATCCTTGGAGTAATAAGGACATGTTTCTCGATTATGGAGGTGATAAAGAGTTTGGCGTAAAGGGTTACGTCGATGCAAGCTTTAACACCTATCCGAATGACTCGAGTAGCAAACCGGATATGATAGTGGAGCAACCATTTGGAATAGCTCCAAGTGGAGCGTGGAAGCAGCATTTACAATATGACCTAGAGATTTGCGAAGTACATACGGATCTGAATGTTGCAGACCCTGACTAAAAACCTCTCACAAGCAAAACATGATCAAACCCCGTAACTCATTGAGTCTTAATCACATGATGATGTGAACTAGTTTATTGACACTAGTAAACTTTGGATGTTGGTCACATGGCGATGTGACTGTGAGTGTTAATCACATGGCGATGTGAACTAGATTATTGACTCTAGTGCAAGTGGGAGACTGTTGGAAATATGCCCTAGAGGCAATAATAAATTAGTTATTATTACTATATTTCCTTGTTCATGATAATCGTGTATTATCCATGCTATAATTGTATTGATAGGAAACTTAGATACATGTGTGGATACATAGACAACACCATGTCCCTAGTAAGCCTCTAGTTGACTAGCTCGCTGATCAATAGATGGTTACGGTTTCCTGACCATGGACATTGGATGTCGTTGATAACGGGATCACATCATTAGGAGAATGATGTGATGGACAAGACCCAATCCTAAGCCTAGCACAAAGATCGTAGTTCAGATGCTAAAGCTTTTCTAATGTCAAGTATCATTTCCTTAGACCATGAGATTGTGCAACTCCTGATACCGTAGGAATGCTTTGGTGTACCAAACGCCACAACGAATCGGGTGGCTATAAAGGTGCACTACGGTATCTCCAAAAGTGTCTCTGGTTGGCACGAATCGAGACTGGATTTGTCACTCCGTGTGATGGAGAGGTATCTGGGCCCACTCGGTAGGACATCATCATAATGTGCACAATGTGACCAAGGGGTTGATCACGGATGATGTGTTACGGAACGAGTAAAGAGACTTGCGGTAACGAGATTGAACAAGGTATCGGGATACCGACGCTCGAATCTCGGGCAAGTACTATACCGCTAGACAAAGGGAATTGAATACAGGATTGATTCAATCCTCGACATGAGATAATCGTGGAATATGTGGGAGCCAACATGGGTAGCCATATCCCGCTGTTGGTTATTGGCCGGAGAGTTGTCTCGGTCATGTCTACGTGTCTCCCGAACCCGTAGGGTCTACACACTTAAGGTTCGATGACGCTAGGGTTATAGGAATAGATATATGTGGTTACCGAATGTTGTTGAGTCCGGATGAGATCCTGGACGTCACGAGGAGTTCCGGAATGGTCCGGAGGTAAAGATTTATATATGGAAAGTTGTTGTTCGGGTTCCGGGAAAAGTTCGGTTTTTTCCGGTATTGTACCGGGAAGCTTCCAGAAGGTTCCAGAGGATTCCGGAGGGGTCCGGAGGTCCGGAAAATGTCCCACCACGTCCAATACAGCAGCATGGGCTGTAAGGGGGCGCCCTAGCCTTAATGGGCCAGGGGCACCAGCCCCCCAAGGCCCATGCGCATGGGAGAGGGGAAACCCTAAGGGGGAGGGCCTCCACTTGACTTGGGAGGCACCTCCCCTGGCCGCCGCCTCCTTTGATTGATCCGAGGGGCCGCCCCCCTCCTCCCCTATATATATGGGGGTGGGAGGGCAGCCGCACCAAGTTCCGGGCGCAGCCTCCCTCCCAAGTCCTCCTCCTCCTGCGGTGCTTGGCGGCCCCGCAGATTGCCACGCCTCCACCACCACCACGCCATCGTGTTGCTGCTGGACAGAGTCTTCCCCAACCTCTCCCTCTCTCCTTGCTGGATCAAGGCATGGGAGACGTCACCGGGCTGCATGTGTGTTGAACGCGGAGGTGCCGTCCGTTCGGCACTAGGATCATCGGTGATTTGGATCACGACGAGTACGACTCCGTCAACCCCGTTCACTTGAACGCTTCCGCTTAGTGATCTACAAGGGTATGTAGATGCACTCTCCTTCCCCTCATTGCTAGATTACTCCATAGATTGATCTTGGTGTTGCATAGAAAATTTTGAATTTCTGCTACGTTCCCCAACAATATTACCAGATGGGGCCTTCTTAGACTCCTCCATCACGGCGGTTGCGGACCGTAGTTGGGCCTTGCACTCTTCCAGCTCTTTGGATAGCTGGGTATTCTTCTCTGACAAAACCTATGCACACGAGATCCTTAAATCAGTTGTGCCAACTGTTTCAAGTCTCGTGGGCTACCGATATATACACTCATCAAATTTACTTACCCAGATATCCTTCACGATCGCCTCGTGGCCATGGCTAGGCCACCTTGAGCGCTTGGATGTGCGCCCCGAGTCAAGGCGCCAAACGCCTTTCAGAAAGAAATTAGGTCGTCAGAAGCGCAATCTGGTCAAGCGCTTATGATTTATGGCGCTCCACTTCGGAGTTGGTAGTGGAAAATCTATCTCGCATCCTCTATAGGAGGATCGTCCGTGACGACCTCCGCCTTGAGTCCGCCTTGAGTCCGGCCAGGATGCGTGATCAAAGAAAGCCTCCGGATGCAGTCCGGCGAGCACTCTTCTCGCCGAAGGCGTAAGACATCATTATGTTTTAACAATGATAACTGCATGGCAGGTTTTAAACATACCTTTGCAACGGCGCCTCGGTCCCGACCGCTTTTTAAGCCTACCCGGCTTCGCGCCTTTGTTGGCGAAGTCACCACGGGTTCAGCTTTGGCACCGATGGCCTTCCTCAAAACGTAATTCTGTGCGGTGGGTGAAGTGTAAAGAGGGGATCCTTTTCAGAAGTTGGGACTGTGGCTTTGCTTACCTGGGATACCAGGAGTAAGCCAGGATAATCGGCTATAATGGCCACCATCACACCATCGCAGCTCAACTGGTAAAATGTCCTGTCGACAAGCTCCACAAACATGTCTGGATCTTCTTTGAGTCCGGGGTCGAGAGCCCAGTTAGGGTACTCTGGCTATGGAGGTGGGCTGTGAACATCCTTCATAGCCCTTCGCAGCTCCTGCTATGAATTGATGAATTAAAACATCTATGCTAAAAAAGTGGGAAAGATTGGAATAAAAGATAGCGATTCACCCAGCTTGGGGGGTTGTACATGCAGAATCCATCCTGTGGCTTGATATGGATGAACTCCTCCTCTTCTCCTTTAAACAAATCGGACAGTATCTTCGCCAGAGCGGTGGGAGAATCCGGTCCTTTACGGCCGCAGTGGGTGGCATCATCTTCTCCATTGAAGTGTCACATGGGTTTTCCCTGATATTGAAGTGGCTGCACTCCCTGCATTATGCATATGGACATACCTTCAATTATTGTCAGCCCTGATTTGGCCAGTATATTTATCCTGTCCATCAGGAAAAGGATCTCTTTGTTATCTTCCTCCTGGGGGCTCCTGGGGTGCCAGTTGTGGCGTTTCTTCAAAGGGGCATCTACAAACTCGGGAAGGCCCTTCCGCACAGGGTCTGGAAGAGGGACGTCCTCCATGTAGAACCATTCTAAGGGCCAGTCCTCGGATGTCTTCTTCGGGATGTCGGATAGATATCCGGTCCCAGCGATGCGCCATATTTCGGCTCCCCCCACTTGAAATACCGACCCCTTCTGAGTACGGGGTACTAGGCAGAATAGCCTCTTCCACAGCTCGAAATGAGCTTCGCCACCCAGAAAAAGCTCGCAGAAGGCAACGAGCTCATGATATGCAAGATGGAGGCCGGGTAAAGTCAGGTACTGGAGGTCAGAAAATACAGGAGCCCGCGGAGGAAAGGATGGATTGGAAATCTGAGCCCCCTCAGCAAGTAGGGGACGAAGCACACCCGCTCTCCCTTGGATGGGTTTGGAAAGCTCTTCGCTTGCTCCCCGCCATTATAAGTGGCTAGTCCATCTCGGACGGGGACCATGTATGTGGTGGGAGAAACCCTTTGGTCTGCAACTCAACTAGTTAGCTGTGGGGAACAGAACATCTCTCCCAATCACCTAGCTTATTGCTATGAGAATGAGAGGAGGAACCGCGACGACTGGCCATGGTGGTATGGATTTTCCGGGCACGCTCTGATGAACACTCGCTGGGAGGAGATGGTGTGATTTGGATCTGACAATTCCCATCTCTTTTATAGATGATTTACCCGCATGGTTGGGGTGGCAAATGTAAAAATGCCCCGACTTCTCACATTCGCTCGACACGTGGAAACAACCATTATTGAACCGCAGAAGCCGAGGAGCGCGACATTGATGAGGAGCCAGACACTGCTCATTACAACAATGCTCTGAAGGGTTTGGAGAAGAACCCGCCTTGCAATGCCGAAGACAATATGCGCGCCGGACTCATCGTCATTGAAGCCTGTGTCGGGCGCGATGGGGCGCGACACCTATGGGGCCGGGGACGGCCCCTTCGTGTGTTCGGTACGAGGGCGGAGGATGCACAGAGAGCAGATCGAGGCGATGCGCGCGGGCGAGGGGATTTTTACCCAGCTTCGGGCCGCGATGGTCGCGTAAAACCCTACTGCTGCTTTGTGTTGTATTGCACTCGGGAGCTCGGAGAACAGCTACCCCGAGTGAGAGTTGCGAAAGAGTCGAACCTCCGCGCGAGAGTAGTGGATGATCGGAACCTCCTCTACGTTGTGCATGGGCCTCCTTTTATAGGGCAAGGGGTCACCGACAGGTGTCAACGTAGGGTAGAGGGGTAAAAATGTAAAAGAGGTGGTAGTTGGAACAAAGGGAACAAAGGCAGCTACAAAGGCATGAACAAGGGATTCTACCTACTTTTGACAGAGGGGACAAGAGCACAATGCTCGCCGTCGCCGCCCAAAAGCTCCCCGCCCTGCGCGTTCCGCTTGCCACGGCGATGAAGCCACCACCGTGGAGTGCCACCGCACCCTTCATGCAGCACAGCCATCCGCCACGCGTCTCTGGAGAGGGCTGAAGGCGACGGGTGGGCAGATGAGCTGGAGTGCGGGCACGCGTCGCAGCTCTCCCGACAAGTATCTTGCCGGGGTCTTGATCTTGCCGGGCCCGGGAACTTGTCGGGCTTGTAGTCTTGACGCTCCCCGGGCCCTCGCCGGGACGCGCATGGCGTCGGGGTGTGTCTTCTGTGATGTGATCTTTTAGTCTCCCCGGCGAGCTCCTCTCGCCAGGGACTTGCGTGAGCGATGTAGTCTTGAGCCTGGAACGGCCTTCCCGGCAAGCTCCTCTTGCCGGGTCTTAATCTTCTCGCCTTGTACACTTTGTTCTTGAATGGCTTGGTATGGAGCGGAAATGGTCTCCGCAAGCATTTGGTGGATCCAGCTACGGAAGTCGTGGATCGTGCATACGTTGGGGTACCGAGGTACCCTACCTTAGTACAATCGACAGAGCCCCGGCTCGGGCTATACACGGTGCCGAAGCGCCATGGCCAGGCCCAAGACAAAGGCACGGCACGCCAAGCCCATGGCGCGTCGAATCCGCTTCGCTGCCTCCCCTGCAACAAAGACGATCGATTGGCGTTGCAGGATGGGACGTGCTCCACGCCCTTAATGGGAAGAGCGGAACGCCCCACTTCCCCATAAAAACAGAGGAAGCAGCGCGTTCCTCCATCGCTTATTGCTTCTTCTTCCTCCGCCAAAAAACCCCTTCACGCTCCACCTCCGCATCTCTCCGTTGTTTTTTTCGGCCAAGGCGGCAAGCGATTCTTCGCCCTCCTCCTCGCCGCCTCCGCCATGGCCCCGAAGACCAGAAAGGGGAAGGAGAAGGCGGAGAAGGCTAAGAAGGAGAGATCCGAGCAGGCGGAAGAGCTCGCCCAGATGCGGAGGGAGAATGTCGTCTTCCCGCCGCGGCTCGACGTGCAAGAACTCGGGGCAAGTATTTCTTGTTCGGGGCCAAGAGGACCTCGGCGCACCTCGACCAGGGCTCATCCGCCGCCACCATGGACAACTATCCTGGCGGGTACTATTTCTTCGCAGCTTTCTTCCACCGCGTCTCCTCCTCCTTTTTCTCAATTCTTCGCGACATCATGAACACATATGGCTTCCACCTTCTTGATTTCACCCCAACGCCGTCCTCATTAATGGCGGTTTTCACAAGATATGTGCGAAAACTTCATAGGATATACCCAAATGTAGCTCTATTCAGCATTTCTTTACCCGAGAGCAGAGGCTCCCCCTCTCCGGAGGGATTTCTTGGGTTTTCCGTCTGAACTTGAAGAGGTCAGATTTGCCGGGGAACTCCGTGATCAAATGGGAAGAGGGCGCTGCAGATTGTGTTGATCGTCAAGACGAGCCGCAGTTCATCAAGGCACAAGACAACGCCTGCTATGCTGCTGCGCAGATTGGAGTGAGCTGGATTCGATGACATCAAGCTCGATGTCATTTCTCATCCGGATCCTTCGCCTCCGACAAGCGGGCTGTCCATTGCAGCCGTAGGCGCAGACTTCCTCCGCCCAAGACGCCTCTCCAAGACAGAAAAGGCCGGCCGGGAGTATGGCGGCGCAGGGGACATAATGAGGCTGCGCACCGGGCTGAACTTCAACTTCACGACGCTGGAGCTGAGGGGGATGGTCCGGGAGCTCTTCAAATACGACCCGGCCCATCCAGAGTGGTTCAGGCTTCCCCGGTGTGGTGCCCCTCTGCAACAATTCAGCACGGATCGCCTCTCGCTATGATGCCAAGGTAGACCACACGGCGTGGAGCGTTTCATGGATTCCGCCGAGCCATCGGACATCTTCGACTTCTTCGACACCCTTTGAGGAGGTGGCGAAGAACAAGGACGAGATCCGGGATCGACACGGGACACCACGGACGAGGAGTCACAGACATAGCTTCTGGCCGAAGAGGCGCAGCCGCTGGGCGGCAGTGGAAGTTCGCTGCACTCCCGAGGAGGCAGAGGCTGCGGAGGAGTCCTACCAAACGGAGGCGGCGAGATCTGCAGATCGCTGCAACTTCCTCCCAAGACGCCGCCGGGTCCTCTCCGAGGCACTGGGATCTCGAATCGCTGCCGAAGCTGCAAGTGGTGGTGCTGCGGAGGGAGCCGAGGCGCCAGGAGCGGAGTCGCCGAGGGAGCGAAGACGCCAGGAAGAAGGGTCGCAGCGTTGGGCGCTGGTCCGGGCGAGCCACCGGGCGAGGAGGAGGTGGGGACGCCATTGGCCGCCGAAGATGCCGCGGGTCCACGGACCTTACGACGACGACACCTCTCGCTCGCCGGAAACATCCTCGCCCGGTGAGCCCTAAGCGTTCTCGCTGAAGCGCCGCAAGGCGGCGACGGAAGCGAGTACGCAAGCCCCCGCAACCACTGCTCACCGGCAGCGCAAGCTTCCCGGGAGTCAAGTCGCTGAGGGCGACGGGCGACCGGACATGGCGGAAGCGACCAAGGCAGTTACAGCAAGGGCGCGCAAGTCGGGCGCCGAGCGGACAGGGTCTTCGAGCGGAGCGGGCGGCTCCGCCCGCTTCTCGGTCCTGGCCATAGGCCGGGTCTTGCAGCCCCCAGCCCCGAGGACCGCTAAGCGCCCGAGAGGCCTCGGCCTCGCCTCGCACCGACACAACCCAGGTGCAATATGATTTCTCCGCCTTGAGCGAAGATGACGAGGAGGAACAGGAGTAAGCGCCCGAGATCTTTATCTTCTTGAATTTCGCCTTGATTATTGTCGAGGCTAATTTTGCTTTTTGTGTTGATTTCAGGACCTTGACCGAGCGGGCGGCGAAGAAAGCCAAGGTGCCCGTGATCGAGGTCGCGACGACTCGCCTGGGCCGAGGCGATCGGGATGCGCTGATCCAAGCTCGCTTGATCCGAAGGCTGTCCCGAGGAGCAGCCCCCAGCGCAGCCCCCAGCGTAAGTCTGGGTCCCGCACCTTCGCTTGCCGGACGCACCTGAAAGCTTCATCTTATTCCAATATCTTGATGTGTTTGTCTTGACCTGCGCAGGGATGGAGCCGCAGTGGCATGAGCATCCGGAGGTCGCTCTCGAGGATCCGGCAGTCCCTCCATCCCCGCCAAGGGCGGACTCCCGCAAGGAGGGCGTTCGTCAAGGGCGGTACTCCGCCAAGGGCGTAGTACCCCACCAATGGTGGACAGCCCGGCGAGGGCGGCATCCGCAAGGGGATGGTTCCCCGCAAGAGAACCCGCCGCTGAAGATGTCCACCAAGGTAAGTTCTGCAACTTTGCCTTCTTGGCGCCGCCTTTCTTTGGATATTCACTTGAACTTCGCTTTTCTTTCTTTCTAGATCCTCCTCCTCTCCCGAGCAGATGGAGACGGAAGTCGCCATTGAGGAGGAGGAGGACGAGCAGCAGGGCGGCGGCGACGCCTGCTGCCGAGGACGCGGGCAGAGTCGCCGAGCCACATGTACTGAGATCGCTCGCCGCAGACGCAATGGCCGGAGAGGGGACGGCGACCGCACCACCGCCCGGAGGCTGCGGGAGCGCTGTGTCGCGCCTGTCGCCGACCCTCCGCCGGAGAAGAACGCCCTGCCATTACTTGAGGCCCCCAACGGCGCTTTCATCCAGATGCCGTGGGGTTCTCGTCGCTGGCTCCCGCGAGGGCGGCCTTCGACGGGAGATCCTCGCCCACGGGTTTGAAGGTCGCCGAGGGGTTCCGGCGGGAGCGGGCGGGCTCGATGAGGAGAAGCCGCTTCACCAGCCTCCCGGCCCTTACTGGCTAGACAGCGGCTCGCTTCCCCGGAGGCCCTTGCCGCCAAGGCCGAGGAGATGGAGAAGGCGGCGTGAGCCGCCGCTAATCAGGCTGTTTCTCCGCGAGGTGGCGGAGAAGCGAGCAGCTCGGCGGGCAGTATGAAGAATGGCTGCTGGAAAAGGCCGAGGTCAAGAGCAGAACGGCTCGCCGGAGTGGAGCTGTCCCGCGAGAAGGAGAGCTCAACCAGCTAAAGGTTGCCCTTGACGCCCACGAGGAGGACCTTGCTGCTCGGGAACAAGCCTTGGCGGGAATTGAAGGAAGCGAAGACGCCATGCAGCCGCGAGACCGCTAAGGAAGATCTTGCCGCCAAGGTCGCAAGAATCGAGGAGCTGTTGAAGGTGGACTCGAGAAGATCGCCGCGGCCACCACGGAGCGCGAGGAATACGCCCACACCAACTCGTAGCTCCAGCGTTTTGCCGAGAAGGGCGACGAGTCAAGGCCGCCAAGGATTCCGCCGAGGATCTTGAGAGTGAAAATTTCTGCGCCAAGGACTCGCCGACGCTGCCCGGGTCCAGAGACTAAGTTGAAGGAGGAGCTCGCGAGGAGCGATCCTTAGTGGTCGGGCGCCAACAAAGCAGCCGAGGATTTCCGTCGATTGTTGAGATATGGACCAAGACTTGGTGTCTTCAAGGCCCCGCCATTGACCAGAGAGCTGGCGCCAAGCCGGAGCATCTCATCTATTCTCCGGATCCAAACCTAGCTCACAGCGCCAAGCTCAGCCTTTTCTTCAGGGGGGTCGCGCCAGCTCTTGCAAATCTGCGGAAGAAGATCCCCGCGCAGCTCGCCGAGGAGGCGCGCCAGCTGTGCGCGGGAACCATGGAGCGCGTGCCGACGAAGATCGTATACCGCAACCCCGGTATAAACCTCTCCAACGCCCTTCGCAGTTTTGCCGCCGACGCGACATGGAGGCCTCAAGGAGCAGGTCGCCACATCATCGCCAAAGTGAACAAGATCCCAGATGGAGGGCGCACGCAGAGACTAGGCCTCTTTTATCTTTATTTCCTTTTGTTAGCAGCATTGTGTCGCTATGAACTCGTTAGTCATCGCGACAAGTTATTCCTTGTAAGATATTACCTTTATTCTGATCGCAGATGCAAGGTCATCTCCTTGCCTTGGTCCTCAACTTCGCACGCTTTTAACTTTATGCTTTAGGAGTTTTGCGGCAAGGAGCCCTTGCCATGAAAGTGCCGAGTGTCAAACTCGGCAGCCTGCTAGCCAAGGTCTTGCCGGCAAGCAACCTCGCCATGGCTTGCCGCAACGCACCTAGCTTGCCGAGCGGGCTCGAAACGAAACAAGGGCGCAACACTTTGCCGCGGCCTACTTAAATCGTTGAGCACGCTCGAAAACAAGATGAGGGTGCGGCTATCCACGGGTAGGTTCCTCCGAGCACAAGTTTTCCATACGAAGTGAGGTTGTTCAAGGAAGGCAACTTAAAAATTTAAAACTTTGAGCTGCTCTCCGGCAAGCTTCTCTTCCTTGAACAGCACTTGGTTGATCCTCCACTTCCTTCCCCCCCGGCAAACTTGTGCACGAGGAATGTTTCTTTTGCTTAACAGACAAGGGAAGAGAAGAAGGAAAAGCATATGGCCTTTCGGCGTATATTGCTTGTCGGATATGCGTGCTGCATTTAAAGATGCCAAATAACTCATGCAAATAGCAAAGAAGAGCATGGGAAAAGGCAAATAATCGCAAAACACGGAAACTTTATTGCTGCACGGGTCTGCTACCGCTTTGTACAAAGGGTTACATGCAATCGCGCAAAGCTTTTGTACAAAAGGTGGTTGCCGGAGCGGATCACGGCAACCGCGCTTTACGGGTAAAACTTGCGAAGATGCTCTATGTTCCGTGAGTTACTCACTAGCAAGCCTTCTTCGTCTCGAAGCCTGACAGCGCCGGGCCTCGTGACTTGTCTCACCCGATAAGGGCCTTCCCACTTCAAGGCCAACTTGTTGGAATTTTGGCGGATGAACACGCCAAGAACAAGGTCGCCTTCCTCGAGACTCTCGGCTTTGACCTTGCGGTTATGGTAGCGGCGCTAAGGCTTGCTGGTATCGAGCAGCTCGTCAAGAAGTTCGAGACGCCCCTCCTCGAGGAGCAATGCGCCATCTTGTCGCAGCTTGCTCTTGCTCAAGCTCATCATAAGCGAGCACTCGAGGAGATCCGATACGAAGTTCCGTGGGGAGAACTCGCTTCGCTCCATAGACTAGAGCAAAGGGTGTCCGTCCGTGGCTCGACGGTGTCGCTCGATTGACCAAAGAGCCGCCGCAGCTCCTCTATCCAATTTCTTCCGACTTGCGGCCTCGCCGAAAGTTCTTGTCTTGAGTCGCGCAACACTTCAGCATTGGCCCTTTCGCTGACCGCTGCTCCTCGGGTGAGCAACAGGTTTAAACAGACCTTGGCGCCAAGGTCTTGGACGATTGCATGAAGGTGCGGCTAGTGAATTGTGTATCGTTGTCGGTGATAATCCGTTAGGGATCCCAAACGGCACACAATCGACTTGAAGAACTTGACCGCCGATCAGGTTGTCACCTTTCTCACTGGCTCCACTTCGCCACTTTGTGAACTTGTCGATTGCTACGCATAAGTTCTCAAAGCCCCGACAAGACGGGGAAGGGGCCGAGGATATCGAGCCCCTGCATCGAGAAGGGCCAGGATAAAGGGATGGTTTGGAGAGCTTGAGCTGGCTGATGGATTTGCTTTGCATGGAACTCGCACGCTTCACACTTAGTTACTAGTGCAGCTTGCATCTTGGAGGGCTTCTTGTTAAAGAACCCTTGCCGAAAGCTTTTCGGCAAGCGCCTCTTGCGCCAATGTGGTGGCCGCAGATGCCTCCTCCGTATCTCGCCAACAGCTTTTGTCCGTCTTCCCCGAGATGCACTTCAATCGACACCATTGAGTTTTCTTCAGACAGCAGTTCGTTGTCCACTTAACCGGTACATACTTGACTGTCTGGTTACCCTTTCTATTTCTTCAGGGTCGTCAGGAAGTTCTCCAGTTTGTAGAAAATGGACGATCTGCTGCGCCCATGCCGGTGCTTGGGGCTCGACGGCAAGGACTAAAGGCTTGAGGGCCGCTGCAGGAACCTCGGCTTCTACGGCAAAGATCCCTGGCTCTGCCGGAGCTGAAGGTCCCCCGGCAAGCTTGCCGGGGCAAAGCTTGTCGGGAACACTTGCTTCGATCGCACAGATCCGAGGATCGGCAGGAGCAAACTGTTCTCACTGCTTCGACTGGCTGACCTTGGGGACTTTGGCGGCGGTCTCAGGAGATCCGCCGCAAGTAGTCGCCGGAGACCAACTTTCTTTTCTTGGACTGCCCAATTGATGGTGTGACGGATGGTTGAGTCAGCTTGAGCAAGAAGGTCCCCGGTTCCATGTGTAATTTCATAGAAGCGCACTTTGAAAGGCCATCTCGCGATTTCATTCTCGAGCCCTCGAATGTGCTCCATCTGCAGACCTTCAAAGTGCTCCTCAAGCTTCCTCACCTCATCTACATAAGCTTCCATCAAAGGGCTCGATAGCTCTTGTTAACTTGCTGACCACCAACCGAGAATCTCCCCGACAATCAACTTCTTGATCCCAAGTTCGCCGCAATCCCGAGGCCGCAAGCAAACCTTCATATTCGGCAGGTTATTTGTCGCTGCTCTCTTGGGAAGTGCATCCGATGACGACTTGAGGTGCTCTCCGTGGGTGCGATGAGTACGGCGCCGCGCCGGGCGCCTTTGCAGCGAGAAGGCACCATCAAAGTACATTACCCATTCACTCGTGGCCTCTTGTACGGGTGTACTCGCTTCTTGAACTTCGCCATCCGTGTTGGGGTCCATTCGCTATAAATTCTGCCAAAGCCCGGCTCAGATGGTTGAAGTACTTTCAAACTTGAGTCCAAAGCTCGACAACTCTAGTGCCCACTCAACGATTCTGCCTTGCCTCTCCGGTTATGCAATATTCTTTTCAGCGAGGAAGCGAGTGACCACTGTTATCTCGTGTGCCCGGAAGTAATGGCGAGCTTTCTCGAGGCCATGAGGAGGCCGAAGTAACTTTTGCACACCGTAGTATCTTGATCTAGCTCCTCGGAGAAGGGAGCTTACAAAATACATCGGGCGCTGCACCATCTTTTTTCCGCGACCTCATCCTGCTCCTCGCAGACTTGTCCTTGTCGGGCTGTGGCTTGCCGGAGCAGACCCTACTTGTCGCTGGACTCACTTGCCGGAGATGTAGCTCGTCGGACTCCCTCTCCGCTATTAACGCAGCACTAACCATTTGGTTGGTTGCCGCTAGGTATAGCAAGCAACTTCTCGTGGTTTAGGTGCGACAAGTATTGGAGTGGAGGATGTAACGTTTCAAGTCTTGCAGCATTGCTCCGCTTCTCGAGTCCACTTATGGGCCCCGCCTTCTTCAAGATTTTGAAGAAGGGCAGGGCGCTTCGCAGACTTTGAAATGAA
The DNA here is from genome assembly GCA_021437245.1 of Aegilops speltoides. NCBI lineage: Eukaryota > Viridiplantae > Streptophyta > Magnoliopsida > Poales > Poaceae > Aegilops > Aegilops speltoides. The sequence continues at coordinate 390,586,666 of CM038144.1, forward strand.
TCTACCGAGGGCAGCCACACAACCCGCGAGCCTTCTCGACATCCTTGACCGCTTGGAGCTTGGATCTGCTCAATGGCTTTAATCTTGTCGGGTTGGCTTCGATCCTCTCTCAGGACACAAAGAACCCGAGAAGTTTGCCGAGGGGACCCCAAAGACGCACTTCTCGTGGTTCAACTTTAGTCAGATCCTGCGCAGTTCTCGAATGTCTCTTCCAAATCTTGAATCAAGTGTATCCTTGCTCTTGCTCTTCACCACGATGTCATCCATGTAAGCTTCTACATTTCGTGAATCTGAGGCTCAAAAGCAGATACACTACCCTTGCAGTGTTGATCCTGCATTCTTCATCCAAATGGCATGCGATGAAGCAATAGGTGCCACATGGAGTGATAAACGCAGTTTCTTCATCCTCCTTGGCCATGAAGATCCGGTGATAGCCTGAGTACGCATCAAGAAAGCAGAGTAGCTCACATCCCGCAAGGAGTCGACAATCTGTCGATGCGCCGCAAGGGAAATGGATCCTTGGGACATGCTTTATTCACATCGGTGAAGTCTATACACGCTCCATTTTCCATTGGCCTTGCGCACGCACGATCGGGTTTGCTAACCACGCCGGATGGATCACACCCTAACTAGGCCTCGCTGCCTCTAGCTTCTTGATTTCTTCGTTGATGAACTCTTGGCGCCCACGGCTTGCTTCCGCACTTTTTGCTTGACGGGCGCGCATGGGGGCAAACGCAAGCTTGTGCTCAATTACCTTCCAGGAACACCGGGATGTCGATGGTTGCCATGCAAACACATCGACATTCGCCCAGAGAGCAACGAGCGCGCTTCCTATTTGTCGCTGCGTGGCACCGATGGTGAAAGTACCACGGTGCCGCCCTCCTTGGCGGACACCTTCTTGGTCGTTGGCGGAGCAGCCATTCCTTTATCCTCGCGGTGGAGCTCGACGGGCGTCCTCGACAAGCAGCAGCACTCCGAAGGGGTGTGTTGCCGAGTGGGTCCCGAGCGCTGCCGGACTTGGTCTTCGCCTTCTTTCCTTGGGAGCTTCAGCGGCAAGTGCATCCTTGTCGGCTGCCGCCGTGATCTCGGTATATCTTGTCGGTGACAGATAAGCGCCTCTTTCTTGTCGCCAGGACGTGATGACGCTTATCGCCCCGCATCTTGAGCACGCTAAGCGTAATGGGAAGCTGCCATGAATTTGGCGAGAGCAGGGCGGCCGAGTATCCCGCCAGGCGGCAACGGAATATCGGCGACGCCGAAAGTGACGCGCCGGTCCCGGGTTGAGCTCCCGCCAAAGGTCACCGGCAAGGTGATCTTTCCCTTGGGCCTGCTCCTTCCCGGTTGATTCCTTGAAAGAACCAGCTCTTCGAGCTCGCCATCTTGAATTTGGAGTTTCTTGATCACAGCCGAGGAGATCGAGGTTCAGCCCGCCCCGCCGTCAACCAACATTTTGGTGACCTTGAGGTTGCGAATGGTGGGCGAGACCAAAGATCGGCAGCACCCGACCGCTGTGGTACGGCCAGGTGATCCTCCAGTCAAAGATGATAGGTGTGTCGGACCATTTGAGGAGCTCGCGCGACTTCACGGGCGGCTCCACAAGATTCACCTCATGCGCCCATTGCTTTAGCTGGCGGTGGGAAGTGTGCAAGGAGGCGCCACCGCCGACGACAGACCTCCGTGGCCTTCGAAACTCCTGCTCGCTGTCATCCTCGTCCTCCATGTCCTCGCCGCCATCTTCTTCATCCTTGTCGCGCTCGAGAAGGTCGATCACCTTGTCGCCGCTTGGCCTTGCCGGGGTCCTCCCCGACCATTGAACGGCCGCTTACTCGGTTCTCCTCCGCCACCTTGGGCCCTCTCCTTGTCACGCCTCAGACTCAGCTTTTTGTCGCCGACGAGATAGTCGACGCTTGCAGCTTGTAGAGGTCGTGGCCCTTAGTGCGGTGGATTTTGCAAGATCGCTTGTCGGGCCGCCTCGCTTGTCGGTTGTCGCCACAGGGCAAGCTCCTTGCCGGAGTTGCCAGCCTGTGTTTGCTTGGCGGAGCCTCCTTGCCGGACTTTTCGACGGCAAGCACCTCTTCTTTGTTTTTCTTCCGAAAGTTCTGTCATGGCGCTTTTTGCCGGGCGGCGCTGCCGGAGTCGCTTCCTCCGCGCCAAAGATCCTCCCCGGGAGCCTCCTCCTCTCTCCGCTACAGGCGATTTATCAGCCAGAGCATAAAGCTCGCCGACATCCCGGATTTTGGTCATCGCCATCTCTTCACGATGCGGCGTTACGCGACGTTTCGTGGAACGCGCCGATAACCGCGGCAGGTGGACGCCGGGATGTTGTGCCGCACACGGCTGAAGCGTTGATGTACTTGCGCAGGGATTCTCCTTCCTTCGGCCAAAATGTGGAGATCACTCTCCGGCCGGGGTTTGTGGTCGCCAAAGGAAGGCGCCAACAAACCGATGGCAAAGGTCCGCCAAGAAGAAATGGAGCTCCGGCAAGTGCATAAGCCAAGAACGAACGCTCGCCTAAGCACGAAGCGGAAGTAGTTCGCCAAAATCTTTTCGTCGCGCTTCGCAGCTCTGCACGGGCGATGGTGTAGACGCCGAGGAATTCGAGGTGCGCTTGCCGCCGCATTTCTCCGCACGCCGGGCTTGAAATTCTTCATGCTGGGCCACCGACGCGCCGCAGCTCACGGGTGAACGCAGGCAGCTCGCCGCAGACGCAAGTCGCCTGCTCGCCGGGCGACGCGGCCGACAGCGTTCCCAGCCCTCTGGTTCGATTGTCGCCGAAGTCTCGGCGGCGCCGATCGTGGTTCGAAGCTTTTGTCGCCATTGCCGAGGACTCGGGCGTTGATCCCGACGAGCCTGCTGGTCCGACGACGCTGTGGAGCCATCGCCGCGCGTTGTTCCGCGGGTGGCGTTTTCGCTTCCGCTGGCGGGAGTGCACGGTAGTTGCGCCGGGCGTCTTGTCGCCGCAGGCCTCGTTTCTCGGCTTGCCATGGTCGTGAGGCCGCAGCTGCTGCTGACGGTCGTTGTTGGCGCGGCGACCAGGCTCGATGGTAGCCTCCGCCTCGACCTTGTCCGCCCGAGGGAAGTCGAGGAGCATTTGCGCCTTGTGAGCGCTTCGCAGAGTGGAGGGAAGCGGAGCGAAGCGGTGCGAGGAGCGGACGCGCCGGGCTTCTAACAAATGTTAGAAGGAGCGGGTCCTGCCCCGCACCTTCGCTTGCCCGTGTTCCGACGGGGTTCGAACGCCCGCGACCCTCCGGCGTGTCCTCGTTTCCAGCAGACGGATACCACCTCTGTGGTATGGCGCCGCTGGTCGCCGTGGCGCTGAGATGGACGCGATCTACGGAGGCCGAGGCGTGGTCCTCCGTCTGCTCCTAGATCTCGTGGCGCCGCGAAAGTGCCTCGCCGGCGCCCACCTTCCATCGGCGCTTCTCCGCCTACGCTTGGCTCCGTGGCGGCGGGTGAGACGCAGACGGTTCGCGCCCTCAAGCTCTCGCCTTCGGGCCATGGCGCAGCTTGTCGGCGAAGCCGCCGACTAAACCGGAGAGGTTAATGAAGAACGCGTCGCGCTAACGCCGGATCAGGTCCGCGACAACCTCGACGCCCACACCGGGCGCGCCAAAGATGTCGGGCGCGATGGGCGCGACACCTATGGGGCCGGGACGCCCTTCGTGTTCGGCACGAGGGCGAAGGATGCACAGAGAGCAGATCGAGGCGATGCGCATGGCGTAGGATTTTACCCAGCCGGGCCGCGATGGTCGCAGAAACCCTCATCGCTGCTTTAGGTTGTATTGCACTCGGGAGCTCGGAGAACAGCTACCCCGAGTGAGAGTTGCGAAAGAGTCGAACCTCCGCGCGAGAGTAGTGGATGATCGGAACCTCCTCTACGTTGTGCATGGGCCTCCTTTTATAGGGCAAGGGTCACCGGCTGTGTCAACGAGGGTAGAGGGGTAAAATGTAAAAGAGGTGGTAGTTGGAACAAAGGGAACAAAGGCAGCGCTCGAAGGCATGAACAAAGGATTCTACCTACTTTTGACAGAGGGGACAAGAGCATTAAATGCCCGTCGCTGCCGCCTAAAAGCTCCCGCCTTATGCGTCTCCGCTTGCCACGGGCGATGAAGCCACCACCGTGGAGTGCCACCGCACCCTTCATGCAAGATGACCATCCGCCACGCCTCTCGGAGAGGGCTCAAGGCGACGGGTGGGCGATGAGCCGGAGTGCGGCACGCTGTCGCAGCTCTCCCGACAAGTATCTTGCCGGTCTTGATCTTGCCGCCCGGAACTTGTCGGGCTTGTAGTCTTGACGCCTCGGCCTCGCCGACGCCGCATGGCGCCGGGCGTGTCTTCTGTGATGTGATCTTTTAGTCTCCCCGCGAGCTCCTCGCCAGGACTTGCGTGAGCGATGTAGTCTTGAGCTCGAACGGCCTTCCCGCAAGCTCCTCTTGCCGGGTCTTAACCTTCTGTCTTGTACACTTTGTTCTTGAATGGCTTGGTATGGAGCGAAATGGTCTCCGCAAGCATTTGGTGGATCCAAACGGGGGAGTCAGGATCGCCAGGCACAAGTTGAAGTACCGAGGTACCCTACCTTAGTACACCGACACCTGGTTCGGGGATACCGAGGAGTCCTCGATTAAGGGTCGCCGGATAGCCGGACTATATACTTTGGCCGACTGTTGGACTATGAAGATACAGATTGAAGACTTCGGCCCCGTGTCCGGATGGGACTCTCCTTTGCGTGGAAGGCAAGCTTGATATTCGGATGTGTAGATTTACTCTCAGAATCGACTGTGTAACCCTAGCCCCCTCTGGTGTCTATATAAACCGGAGGGTTTAGTCCATAGGTCAAGAACAATCATAATCATAGGCTAGCTTCTAGGGTTTATCCTCTATGATCTCGTGGTAGATCAACTCTTGTAATACTCATATCATCAAGATTAATCAAGCAAGAAGTAGGGTATTACCTCCATCAAGAGGGCCCGAACCTGAGTAAAACATCGTGTCCCCTGCCTCCTGTTACCATTAGCCTTAGACGCACAGTTCGGGACCCCCTACCCGAGATCCGCCGCTTTTGACACCGACAAGGGGAAAATATGACGCCGGACTCGCTGGCCATGAGGGCTTATATAGTAGGCTGGTAAGCATTGGGATTTGGGGGGATTTCACCGAGTTAGGCAGGAAGCTTGAGCGGAAACTTGCGCGGTTGCGCGGGAACGGTCTCACCACCGTTTGGCCAAAAGAATGCCCCCGCTCGCTGCTCAAGCTTGCGCTCGAACCGTCTGCGGCACCGGGGTGACAAGATGTGCGAGAGAAGGACGAATGGACACATACACATACGATTAATAAAAAACGTTTGCGATTTAATTACCGACTATACCCCGTCCTATGGGGTAATATCTCTTTTACCTAAATGTGTGAATGCTAATAGTATACAAGAATATAGGCATGTAGGTATGTTGAATCTGCCATTTTTTACTAAGGTAGTCAATAATAGAGTTGTTCCTATTGTTGATAAGATTACTGCACTTGCTCAAATAATGTTTATCAAATATAGGTTTACTGACAGTGTGGAGCTTTTACATAAGATACTAAGAGCATCTCTAACAGCTACCCTATTTTATGGCAAAAAAAGTTGGTGGAGTCAAATATTTTGGGCAAGAAAAGTGGTTTTTTGGGTACGAAGAGTCGCCGTCTCCAACAACAGCCCTATAATAGGGCACTCACACATTCAAAACTGAATCTACCGTCATTAACTATCGAAACTGAATTTTAGTGTCAAAAATCTAAAACTGAACTAAACTGAATTTTACTAGTACTAGGAGCTAAGAAGCACTAAAAATTGGAGACGCCGGTAGCTAGCACATGTTTAGAAAATTGAAACGATGGACTTGCACTTGCACTACACGTGTTTGGATGTATGCAACGCCTGGTGTGTGGTAACCTCTTTGGCTAGTTGGTGAGGTTACCAGCACACTTCGGCAGAACCATGTAGCACACATCATAAGCAGAGCAGAGTATAAACAAAGGATCAACTACTTAAGAGCATATTTCAGATAAGTAGTACCACACTTCATAACAGTTCAAAGCATAACCATAAACAGTTCAAAGCAGACTCGATAGTAATTAGAAAGGAGGTGCCCCGGCCCTACTCCTTGGTGGCGAAGGCTTTGTCGTGCTTCCTGCACTTGTTGACGACCTCAAAACCAACCAGGGGTGGCACTAGATGCACTTACAATCTCCCCCTTTTTGGTGATTGATGAAAAACTGGTTGAAGTTTTCAACGGGGATAAAAGTATGTGAAAGTTTAGTGTTGTGAGTATTGTCTTCATACATTGGATGAGGCTCCAACCTTAAGATGTGCATATAAATGATTTTCGTTTGAATGCAAATGCTCATGGCAGGTTTTGCTTTGTGGAGACCATCATCAAAGTGTGAAGATAATGCATTATGCATATAAGCAAAAAAACGAAGATAATGATATGCATAAGGAGAAATGGACGTCTATGGAATGACTTCATGCGGGATTTATCATCGACATGTAATAGCGTATAAAGTAGCGCATTTACCATCAAGTTTAAGTGTTACAACTCAGAGAACCAAATGTATCAAAAGACGAGAGTAATGCAGCCACCCATAAGGACCCGCTTAAAGACTATCAACTCATATGCTTCTCCCCCTTTGTCAGTAAGGACCAAAAAGGTTTGAAGACATAGAGCATCTACCTGTTCCTAGAAGGAGCAGATGGAGGAGCAGGGTCGACGCTGGAGTTTGGTGGTCCAGAGGGGCTGGTGTAGTGTTGATACGCACCGGAGTTGTAGTTGGTGAAGTAGCATCATCTTCATCATCGATGACTCTGGCATTGACAGTGGTCGCTGAGGAGGAGTACTCAGAGTCTTCGAGCGATGGAGTCCGACACAAGATAGCGTTCCTGGGATCAAATTTGAATCTCTCTGTGAAGCCATCTTGCTGAAGATCATCTTCAGAACTGAGTAATGTCAGACTCTTTCATAACCGCCGACAGGTTTCATGAGTAAGAAATGCATTCTTGGTGGCTAGATTGCGAATGCAATTAACATCCACCAAGAGACTCTACATCTGACGCTTGAGCCAGTAATGATGCTTATCTTGTTTCTGATGCAAGGCCACGAGAAGCTCTCGGTCATTGAGTACACGAGATCTCTTCCGAGGCCTTTGAGCAATTGTGCTTTCAGTGGTTTCAGTATGAGCACGATGAGGTGCACGGGTATTTCCAGCCAAAGGATAAACATGAGTTGTAGCATGAACTCCTTCAATATGTTGAGTGAAACTTTGACAATCGACATTATGAAGATAAATTGGCCTTGGCGTGCTCGGGTAAATGGCCGACGCATATATCAACCTCCGCAGAATATGAGATGGTCGCGCGTAGAGGGCTGATAGTTGATAGCAGAGTGAAGCTTGATAAGGTGCATTACCCATGGAGCATAAAACTTCAGACCAAATATGTCAGAGCCAGATACAGCAAGTTGTCTAATGAAGAAATCCTGAGCATTGAAGCTGATGCCATTAAGAATATAGAAGACCAATGTCTTCATTGAACCTTCAAGCTTTGCTGCAGAAGAATGTCCTTTTATGGGCCATAGAGTTCGCCGTATAATATGATAGATGGTGCGGGGTAGATACTCTAGGTCTTCAACAAAGAATTCCTTAGGATATTCAGCATCTTGTGGCAGAGGCTTCATCATACTCAGCATTTGGCTCATGTTGGGCTCAGGCTTCTGGAATATGCTCTCTAAAGCATTGCGGTGAAGCTGACAACCAGGTCCATAAAGTTTACCTGGAGTGGGCAGGCCAGTAAGCTTAATGATATCAAGAGCTTTGGCTTCATGGTGTACATTGCCTGTCATCCATTCAAGGACCCAAGTGTGTTTGTATCCCTGTTGTAGCCGCGAATGTGAAGTGTAGCATAGAATTGTAGCAGAAGCTCTTCATTCCAATTTTCTTTGTCAGTCACAAACTGCAGAAGGTCAGCATCTCTGAAGTAGTCTAGGGCTTCTTCCAAGCAGGGCAGTCCAGCAATGGCTTCGCAGTCTAGATGCATATGAGGAAAAATGCACCCTTGATTGTATAAGACACATGAATAATAACTGCGCTGCTGATAGCTCTAGAACCAATCAGATGAAATTCTTGGCCTTGAATATGGGTTCTTGGCACTACCAAAGAAGGTGTTGTGTTCAATGAAGCCATTCACATTGAACAATCCTGGCGAAGACGCGGTACTTGAAAACCTTGGCAGCCTCGGTTTTGTCTTCTAGACTTGAGGCTTGTGCTCCACATGATAATCAAATTGAGGTCTGGGAGCAGGCGGAGGAACCAGAATAGGCCATCGAACAGTGAAATGCCCGCCTTGATAAATGCTTGCTCAATGGTGTGAGGCCTTGGAGGCGGTACAGGAGCAGTGGCATTGACATGGGCTTCAGACTGCACATTGGTTACAGGTGCATCACTGGCTTTAGACACCATATTCACTGAAGGCGCCACATTAGCTTCAGCCATGAAAATGTCATTGGCTTCAGTAGTGTTGTTGGTGGTCGCCTCAGTATTTGCAACCTCCACTTGAGGAGTAGGAGAGTCAGGCACAGACTCGTTCTCCTCAAGAACAGCTTCTTGATTGGTGGGAGGTGTCAACACGCTCTTCTTCTTCACGGGGTTCTTGATGTTCTTCGGCTGATGAGCCGGTATGTCTTCAGCAACCTTGGCTTCAGACTCAGAGACATTCACAGTAGGAGTGGCTTCAGGAAACACTTGACGTGCTACTGAGTTGGGTTGCACTTCTCCTGCTGAAACGCTCGGCATAGCGACTTGTGTCTTTGGTCCTTTGTGAAGCCTGCAAAATGCGGGCGATGCTTTTGGAGTGGGAGTTGGATGGACCACATAGTCATCATCATCAAGCACCGGGTTGGTGACTTGAGGTGGGCGAGTACTGGGTGAACTATGACTTGGAGTTTCTGGTTGGGGGCGATCAGCCCACGATGCATCCTGAGCGATTGGCGTCAAGGGACGACCAATGCTGATGATTTCGTTGTTCATGCGAACAGGCGATGATACCGTTTGGTGCTAGATCTGAGGAAGAACTACATCATCTTCTACCTTGTCTTGGGGACCAATGTCTTCAGCTGCGGTGGGGTCAACAGCTGGAACAACTTCAGCTTCAGGAGCTTCTATGGAAGCAGGCTCGTGAAGTACTAGCTGACGCTCTTGGTGGGGAGATGCAGGACGAGCAACAGAGAGGGGCTCGACAAGGAGGTGCTCTGAGGGAGCAGCCCGATCCTTCTTCGAAGACTTTGTCTTCCGCTTCTTGGTCAGTGGTGCATCATTAGAGACATGTTTTTTCTTGCGCTTCCTGGCTTCGGCCTCGGCTGCCCTTGTCTTCTTAAGTTCTGAAGCAACTGTGGGGACCTTTGGCTTCGAGCATGTCATGCTGGCAGGGAAGACTATGCGAGGTGCTTCCCGCCCAGACGCTTCAGCTCGGGCCACAGTTGGCTTCTTCTTTTCTGCAGCCATCTTGGGGTCGATGCCTGGACGTCCAAGGGCTTTGTGCTTTTCAGCCTCATTGTGAGCATGAACACATTTTGCAGCGAGGTGTTTCATTCTCTCTCTTGAACCTTTTGCTTCATCGCATTTCTTGTGAAATGCTTCCTTGAGATCATGCAGCAACTGCTTGAAGTTTTGAACATCAGTTACGCTGAGCTTGGCCATGTGCTTCTTGAATTGAGCCTTTTCATAGTCAATCTTGTTCTTCAGCTCAACTATCTTCTGAGCCAGAGCAAGCTCATTAGCTATGGCACTGTGGAAAGCGACACTGATGCCAATGGGAAGTTGAAGATCATCAATACTGAGATCCGGATTGGCAAACCACTCATCAATGAAGTTATTTAGGATGTCCACATCAAAGTGCGGCAGATCATTGAAGATTTCCGCCTCTTGTTTGCTCTTTAACAGCAGCTCAAGAGCATCCTCACCAAGATCATCGTCACTGGACAGATCAATGGCTTCATTCTCGTTCCTCAGAACAGCAGCTGGGGTCAGTGCTTGACCAGAACTCAGAATGGGCTTCTTCTTCTGTAGAGACTTCTCGGTCTTCTTGGAGATGCGAGAGAGATCTTCAGATTGCATACTGGAAGCAGGAGGAGCAGTTGCCAATGGCTTCACACGTGAAACTTTTGGTGCGACACAGGGTTTTGAAGCTTTTAACTTATTCTGCTTCTGTGGTTTAGGAGGAGCTGGCGCTCCATCAGAATCTGCATCATCAGCTGAGTGATCCACATCGGCCCCTTGAACTGCAATATGAGTTATGAGGCCTTTGAGGTTATAGATGGGGCCAATGACATTGGGATTGGCATCACGGGTGCCATCAGCCCGAGGATCAGATGGACCGGGGTTGAAGTCGAGTCCAAATGCTTTCTTGTTCTTCACAGCAAAATCCTTGGCAAACTTGAAGTTGCGCTTGAACAGATTGTCTTCACGACACCATAGCAGCAAAGATGGGTCAGCATTCTCTGGCTGTGGTCCACGAACCATGCACGGGTACAAGCCTTGATCAATGGCTTCGGACAGGGACTTGGGTTGAAGATTTTTGTATAATATATCTCCCCAAGGTTGCTTGATGGCATTCTTCTCGGCATACTCAGCAGTGAAAATTCTGTATTTAAACCATTCCTCTGCCCAATATCTTCAAATCCATTGGATTCGAGTTTTGCATTCACCATAGGTTTCTTCAGGGTCTTTCTTGTACATTTCATACAGATCTAGTGGCAATTCTTTGGATGTACTCCCACGTTGCTGTCTCCCACCTTTTCTAGCTGACTTTTCTGTTGCCATGAAGTTTAAACTGGATGGCTTCAAAAATTGCAAAGGCTTCCGACGGCTGGTCAGACAGGAACTGGCTTCAGGAGAATTGATGTGACACTGTAAGAATTCTGCAAATGAATGCAGACTATGAGAACCAAGGGATTCTCCCACGGACATGTACCTGTGACAACATTCGAGGTGCGAGGGAAGGGGAAGAGGTCATATGCATTCTTAGAAGATTTTGAAGATAAATTAGTTTGAAGATATTGACCTCATAACGCGAAGACATTCACTTATTTGTTGAGAGTTGGTTCCAGATTTGTACTAATCCAAGAATAGGTACAAGTGAGGAATCTAACTTGTAGTGAAGCATAAGTGAATATACTAGGCATAATATGAGATGCAGAACAGGATAGATTCAACTTTGTAAGCATATAAACCACTTTTGGTAGAAAAGGATGAATCTATCGGATCAAAAAGGCAGTAGAAAGTAAGTTTTAATTACCACATGAAGAACTTCTAGACAGAATGGAGTAGGAGGCCGAGCAGTTCAATCTGTCGTGCCCTAACTTGGCAACGGAAGACACCTACGGCGGCGGCGAAGAAGACGAGGTCCGCGGTCAGCGTGAGGACGGCGTCGGTGAGGTCGCGGCAGCTAAGCGCTTCGTCGCCGGCGTCGTCAAGAGCTAGCGGTGGTGCTATGGTTTCAGCAAGGTGTGGAGGTGGAAGAAGGATTTTTGACCACGATGTGATGTGCATTTATAAGGAAAGGGACAACATAGCACAATTACTCAGGTGCCCTTGGCGGTTCACATCTGAGGTACACATGGCAAACATGCAACACATCGGAAGTTGTTCCATGTTCCCACGCACGCCTGGATTGTCGGGTGGTCGTTCCGGCTTCTCCGGTTTTCAGGCAATAAGGATGCAGCATTAAGAATAGATTAAATGATTACCAGATTGTCATCTGCTGACAAGGACTCAGAGAAGACAATCGACAGGTTTCAATAGAATGCATATGATTTGGACAGATAGAGTTGAGGTGGAAGCATGGAACAGGTTAGGGTCCGATCACATTCACTTAGATCAAAAGAATCAAGAGAGAAGACATAGCTATAAGTGAATGTTGTAGAGGACAGAACACAAATATATATATGTATATGTATATGTATATGTATATGAACCAAATCAACATTGTGAAGATAAAACATGAAGACAAAACAATGTTGAAGACAATCCAAAAGCAAGGACTTTGCAATTTTAACGACAAGAGAAACACTTCAATAAGAATTTGGTGGTGGCGCTACCCACCGTATAGGAAGTATTAGACCCAGACACAATGCACAATTATCATGGCGCTCCGAAGTCAAATTCCACATTAATGTATTCACACTCAGAGGGTAAGTCTTCATTGATTGAAGATATACGTTACTTCGTGTGTTGCACATCTAAGTCGTCAACATGCATAAGCGTTAGGATGTGTGTCCATTCACATGACATTCGAGGATTCTAAGATATTTAGCTCACACCGCAACTTGCAAAACCTTTTCTCATCCAAGGGCTTAGTGAGATATCTGCCAATTGCTCTTCAGTGTTGACGTGAATGATATCAATGTCTTCCTTGTTGACATGATCTCTGAGAAAGTGATGACGGATCTAAATGTGCTTTGTCTTCGAGTGCTGAACTGGATTCTTGGAAAGCTTGATGGCGCTTTCATTGTCACAGAAGAGTGGCACATTCTTCGTGTTGATGCCATAATCCTTGAGAATTTGCTTCATCCATAGAAGCTGAGCACAGCACGATCCAGCAGCAATGTATTCAGATTCAGCAGCGGAGAGTGACACATAGTTCCGCTTCTTTGAAGACCAACAGACAAGTGATCGACCGAGAAAATTACATGTTCCTGATGTGGACTTTCGATCAACCTTCTCACCAGCATAATCAGCATCAAAATACCCAATCAGATCAAATGTTGAGCCCTTTGGATACCATAATCCTATTGTTGGGGTGTAATCCTTTGGTGCCGCTTGGAATCAGGCACACATGTAAACACTAAGCATTATATCTGGCCTAGATGCACATAAGTAAAGTAAGCAACCAATCATGGAGCGATATACCTTTTGATCAAACTCTTTACCATTGTCGTCAGGACCCAGATGACTTTTGGTTGGCATTGGCATCGTGTATCCTTTGCAGTCTTGCATTCCAAACTTCTTCAGGCAGTCTTTGAGGTATTTCTCTTGTGATATGAAGATGCCATTTCTTTGTTGTAGGATTTGAAGACCAAGGAAGAACTTCAGCTCACCCATCATGGACATCTGATATTGCTCTTGCATCATGTGTCAAACTCATCGCTGTATCGCTTGTCAGTGCAGCCGAAGATAATGTCATCCACATAGATTTGGCACACAAACAATTCACCGTCGTATGACTTCGTGAAGAGTGTTGGATCTAGTGAACCAGGTGTGAAGCCTTTGCTCTTCAAGAAGTCTTTGATCGTGTCATACCAAGCGTGAGGAGCTTGTTTGAGGCCATACAGTGCCTTGCTGACCTTGTACACCATATCAGGATGTTTTGGATCTTCAAAGGCAGGTGGTTGTGCAACATACACTTCTTCAATCTTGCCATTGAGAAAGGCACTCTTCACATCCATTTGGTACAGAAGGATATTATGATGGTTGGCATATGCAAGCAGTATGCGAATGGCTTCAAGTCTTGCCACAAGAGCAAATGTTTCAGCGAAGTCAATCCCTTCTATTTGAGTGTAGCCTTGAGCAACCAGACGAGCCTTGTTCCTAACAACTTGACCATGTTCATCTTGTTTGTTGCGATAGATCCATTTGGTGCCAATGATATTATGCTTGCGAGGATCGGTACATTTGACTAGTTCCCAGACATTATTCAGCTCGAACTGATGAAGCTCTTCTTGCATGGCTTGAATCCATTAAGGTTCCATGAAGGCTTCATCAACTTTCTTGGGTTCAGATATAGAGACAAATGCAAAGTGCCCACAGAAATTTGCCAGTTGTGTTGCTCTTGAACGAGTGAGTGGACCAGGTGCATTGATGTTGTCAACGATCTTCTCAATCTGTACTTCATTTGCAACACGGGGATGTACTGGACAAAGATTTTGCCCTTGCAGATCATTGTCTTCAACTTCAGCATTGACTTCAGGCTGAGCATTGTCTTCAGGTTGACTTGGTGCAATGATGAGTTCATCTTCAGCCTGAGGTTCGGACGGTATGATCTCTCCAGTACCCATGAGCTTTATAGATTCACTAGGAGGAACTTCATCAAGCACATTTGGCAGGTGCTCTCTTTGCGAGCCGTTAGTCTCATCGAATCGCACATCCATAGTTTCAGCCACATTATAGTGAAAGAGGTTGAAGACTCTGTAGGAGTGCGAGTCCTTTCCATATCCAAGCATAAAACCTTCATGTGATTTTGGTGCAAATTTTGAAGTGTGATGTGGATCCTTGATCTAGCACCTAGCACCAAATACTCTAAAGTAACTGACATTTGGCTTCTTACCAGTTAGCAGCTCATATGATGTCTTCTTCAGAAGCTTGTGAAGATAAACTCAGTTGATGATGTGGCATGCAGTGTCAATGGCTTCAGGCCAGAACTTTCTTGGAGTCTTGTACTCATCTAGCATCGTCCAAGCCATCTCGATGACGGTTCTATTCTTGCGCTCCATGATGCCATTCTGCTGAGGTGTGTATGGAGCAGAAAACTCATGAGTGATTCCAAGTGTATCAAGGTAAGTGACGAGGACGGTGTTCTTGAATTCTGTGTCGTTGTCACTTCTGATGTGCTTGATCTGGACACCGTAATTTGTCATGGCACGATTGGCAAAGCATCTGAAGACATCCTGCACTTCAGTCTTATAGAGAACTATATGCACCCAGGTATATCTTGCGTAATCATCAACAATAACGAAACCATAGAGACAAGCAGTGGTAGTAAGAGTAGAGTAATGAGTAGGGCCAAATAAGTCCATGTGAAGCAGCTCGAAGGGTTGAGATGTCGTCATGATTGTCTTCAAGGGATGCTTGGCCCTAGTCATCTTCCCATCTTCACAGGCACCACACAGATGGTCTTTCTTGAACTTGACGCCTTCGATGCCCACGACATGCTTCTTCTTCGCAAGAGTGTACAAGTTCCTCATGCCCGCATGTCCTAGCTTGCAATGCCAAAGCCAACACTCTGAAGCTTTTGCTAGAAGACATATGCCTAGTTGTGGTCCAGCTGAGAAATCTACCATATACAGATCATCTTTTCGATACCCTTCAAAGACTAGAGATTTGTCAGATTCCATAAGGACAAGGCAACGATATTTTCCAAATATCACAATCATATTCAAATCACATAGCATTGATACAGACATTAAGTTGAAACCAAGGGATTCAACAAGCATCACTTTATCCATGTGCTGATCCTTTGAGATTGCAACTCTACCAAAACCCAATACCTTACTTTTACCAGTGTCAACAAATGTGATATGACTCTTATCAGACGGCCGAAGACTTGAATCCATCAGAAGACTTCGATCACCAGTCATGTGGTTGTTGCAGCCACTATCCATAATCCATTCTGAAGCTTGAGTTGTCATAGCCTACAGTACAGTTTGGGGGATAGGCTTCACCAAGAGAGTTGTGAAGCATAAACATTTGACGAATGAGTGGAACATCGAAGTTCAGATCTTGGTTAGGATAGATAGGATGAGTGTCAAGGAATCCCGGGACGAAATACATAGTGAGTCCATTTGGGCATTTTATCTTGCGCCCAACAAAATGTTTAAGATCCCCCACATAAGCATCAGATGCCTTTGATTTCCGACCGGAGACCCTTCCCTGCAAAAGAGAGTTAAGTTTTCTTAACCACCCACATTTTCAGGGGTGTCTTAGAAGCAATGAGTCTAAGTGCAACATCTGAGAACTTTGGCTTTGAAGCCCTAGCAAATAGCCTTGCAGGAGGAGAATAATACTCATAGGAATAAGCAGAAAAGTTCTTGGACTTATGAACATAGCGGTTTGAAGAAACACGCTCATATTCAAAATTTTGAGTATGATTTCCCTACAAAACATTGGCGTTAGGGTGACTCAGGTGAGTCTTCTGTCTGTATGAGGCCTTTGGACCATACGAAGCCTTTGGTCTGGGGTTTGTATTCTTCCCAGGTGGTGTCGTAATGACATTCACGGGAAGACTTTCGACACACCTTTTGGGTACCCAGATCTTCTTAAGAGGTGGTCCATTCCTGCAGTTAGTACCAATATACCTGGCAAACACTTCACCATTCTGATTTCTGAAAAGTTTGTAGTTTGCATCAAAGGATTCATCAATGATAATTGGGTTAGCACTAGTGAAGCCAGATAAGGTAGATGGATCTACTGAAGGACCCTTAGCAGCAACCAATGTGGTTTTGGGGTACTGCTCAGGCATCCAGTAAGAACCATCAACATTCATTTTCCTCTCGAACCCAACACCCTCTTTCCTAGGCTTTCCGTTCAGAATCTGCTTTAACGACATGACATAGTGTCTGATGCCCTTTGAGACTTTTGTACATTCCTGTCTCAAGTAATGACTTCAACCTGGCATTCTTATCAACAATAGTAGTGGTATCCTCAGATGAGGGGTTAGTTACCACATCAGCAGTTGAAGATATTGCAACATTAGTAGCAGTTGAACATTCAGCAACAGAGACAGCATTATCACGCTCAATACATTTTAGACATAGTGGTTCAAATCCTTCCTGAGCGGAACTGATCTGTTGAGCGTGGAGTGACTCATTTTCCTTTTAAAGATCTTCATGAGCCGATCTCAATTTCTCAAGTTCCTGCTTCCTTTGAAGGTAATCATAGGAAAGCTTTTCATGAGAGGTTGAGAGCGGTTCATGATGACTTTAAAGTTCGTCATACTTAACATGAAGATTTTTGATGTCTTCAATTAAGGACTGAGATCGGGTCATTTCCGCTTCCAACAGGTCATCGCTTTTGTCTAACAATTTTTGAATATGTTCCATGGCATTCTGTTGTTCAGTTGCAATTTTAGCAAGTGTTTTGTAGCTAGGTTTAGATTCACATTCAGAGTCATCTTCACTTGATGTTTGAAAGTAAGCATCGCGTGAGTTTACCTTGGCACCATGTGGCATGAAGCAGTAGGTGGGAGCAGAGTCATCCTCATCCTTGGCATCAGCGTTGGTGACGAGGCCATTGTCTACAGTGTTGAAGATGGACTTGGCGACGTATGCAGAAGCTAGAGCCAGGCTTGCCACTCCAAAATCAGATTCCTCCTCGGACTCCACTTCTGCCTCCACAGATGCAGACTCCTCCTCTGAATCCATCTCATTGCCAACAAAAGCACGAGCCTGGCCAGATGAGCTCTTCTTGTGTGAAGAAGACTTCGAGGAAGACTTGCAAGAAGACTTTGAGGATTTCTTCTTCTTCTTGTCGTCAGAATCATACTCCTTGCTCTTCTTCTTCTTCTTTATCTCGTTGTCCCACTGTGGACATTCAGAGATGTAGTGACCAGGTTTCTTGAACTTGTGATAGGTTTTCTTCTTATGATCACGAGAGGAAGCTTCATCATTCCTTGAGCTGGATCTTGAAGACTTTCTGAAGTCTTTCTTCTTGGTGAACTTCTGGATCTATTCACAAGCATAGCAAGCTCCTTTCCAATGTCTTCGGGATCACAAGAACTGCAGTCTGATTCTTCTTCAGATGAGGAGACGGCCTTTGCCTTCAAAGCGCGAGTATGTCCATAGTTGGGACCATAGATATCTCTTTTCTCAGATAGCTGGAACTCACGTGTGTTGAGCCTCTCAAGTATGTCAGACGGATTGAGAGTCTTGAAGTCAGGGCGCTCTTGAATCATTAGGGACAGGGTGTCAAATGAGCTGTCAAGAGATCTTAGAAGTGTCTTGACGATTTCGTGCTTGGTGATCTCAGTGTTGCCGAGTGCATGAATCTCACTGGTGATATCAGTGAGGCGATCGAATGTGAGCTGGACATTCTCATTGTCATTTCTCTTGAAGCGGTTGAAGAGATTGCGAAGAACACTGATCCTTGAATCTCTTTGTGTTGAGACACCTTCATTGACCTTGCAGAGCCAGTCCCAGACCATCTTTGCAATTTCTAGAGCACTCACACGACCACATTGCCCCTTGGTCAGATGACCACAGATAATGTTCTTGGCAGTTGAGTCCAGTTGCATGAACTTCTTGACATCAGCAGGAGTGACACCTTCACCAATCTTGGGAACGCCGTTCTTGACGACATACCAGAGATCAACATCAATGGCTTCAAGATGCATGCGCATCTTATTCTTCTAGTAGGGGTAATTAGTGCCATCGAAGACAAGGCACGCAACGGAGACTTTGATTATCCCTGCAGTCGACATAGCTAAACTCTAGGTGGTTAAACCGAATCACACAGAACAAGGTAGCACCTTGCTCTAATACCAATTGAAAGTGCTAGTATTTGACTAGAGGGGGGTTGAATAGGCGATTTTTATGAAAGTATTCAAAACATGAGTGTTTCAAAGACAACGATAGAAAAGACCCTATTGCTATGCAGCGGAAGGTAGACTACACTAGACAAGCCATAGTCAAGTAAGCAATGAAGTGAAAGCACGAAGACTATAAGTAGCTAGGTAGATTGGATCAGGATGGAAGATAGTATGAAGCCAAACGGGCAACAGTCTTCACATAGTGAAGTCAAACAGATGAGGCAAGTAGGCACAGACTTCATGAAGACAAACTGTAAGTAAGGTGAGAGAGGTAGGATAGAACCAGTTGCTCGGAGAGGACAAGGGGTTTGTTGGACTAGTTCCAGTTGCTGTGACAACTGTATGTCTGGTTAGGGAGGCTGAGATTCAACTCAGAAGACCATGTCTTCACCTTATTCCTCTTGAGCTAAGAACACTTAGTCCTCGCCCAATCACTCTGGTAAGTCTTCAAGGGAGACTTCCAAACCTTCACAGACTTCGTTCACCGGCAATCCACAATGACTCTTGGATGCTTAGAACGCGACGCCTAA
The DNA here is from genome assembly GCA_021437245.1 of Aegilops speltoides. Classification (NCBI taxonomy): domain Eukaryota; kingdom Viridiplantae; phylum Streptophyta; class Magnoliopsida; order Poales; family Poaceae; genus Aegilops; species Aegilops speltoides. The sequence continues at coordinate 390,605,521 of CM038144.1, forward strand.
CCGGCTGGAGGATTCACAGTCCTCAAGTGTAATAAGTCTTCAGATCACGCAGACATAAAGACCTCAGTGATGCCTAACACTCTTTGGCTCTGGGTGTTTTGGGCTTTGTCCTCGCAAGGATTCTCTCTCAAAGGGTTCGGAGGTGGGTTGCTCTCAAACGACAAAAGTCGTGCACTAACTCTGAGCAGCCACCAATTTATGGTGCAGGGGGTGGGCTATTTATAGCCATGAGGCAACCCGACCTGATTTGTCCAAAATGACCTTGGGTCACTAAGGAACTGACACGTGTCCAACGGTCAGATTTCAAACACATGTGGCAGCTTGACTTGGGCTACAAGTAAAGCTAACTCATCCAGCTCTGGATAAGATTTGCTCTCATTGTCTTCGCTCGAAGACATTGGATTTGGTTGAGCATCACTTCAGGCACTCTGACTTAGTTCACTTGGACCCCACTTAACAGTACGGTGGTTCCTATGACTCAACAAAGAAGAAAAGGAAACTACAAAACAACTATGTCTTTGCACTCCATAGTCTTCACACGATGTCTTCTCATGTCATAGTCTTCAATGTGAATGTCTTCACACACCACCATTGTCTTCAATGTCTTCACACAGTTTTAGGGGTCATCTCTGGTAGGTAAACCGAATCAATATGGGACTACTACCTGTGTTATCCCGCAATTCTCACAAACACATTAGTCCCTCAACCAAGTTTGTCGTCAATACTCCAAAACCAACTAGTGGTGGCACTAGACGCACTTACAATCTCCCCCTTTTTGGTGATTGATGACAAACTGGTTGAAGTTTTCAACGGGGATAAAAGTATGTGATGGTTTACTGTTGTGAGTATTGTCTGCATACATTAGACGAGGCTCCCCCTTAAGATGTGCATATAAATGATTTGCGTTTGAATGCAAATGCACATGGCAGGTTTTTGCTTTGTGGAGACCATCATCAAAGTGTGAAGATAATGCATTATGCATATAAGCAAATAACGAAGATAATGATATGCATAAGGAAAATGGACATCTGCGGAATGACTTCATACGGGATTTATCATCGCATTACAGAATAACAGATAAAGTAGCAGGCGCCCATCAAGTTTAAGTGTTACAACTCAGAGAACCAAATGTGTCAAAAGACGAGAGTTGTAAGACTTGGCAAAAAGTAATGCAGCCACCCATAAGGACCCGCTTAAAGACTATCAACTCATATGCTTCTCCCCCTTTGTCAGTAAGGACCAAAAAGGTTTGAAGACATAGAGCATCTACCCATTCCTAGAAGGAGCAGATGGAGGAGCAGGGTCGACGCTGGAGTTTGGTGGTCCAGAGGGGCTGGTGTAGTGTCGATACGCACGGAAGTGGTAGTTGGTGAAGTAGCATCATCTTCATCATCGATGACTCTGGCATTGACAGTGGCCGCTGAGGAGGAGTACTCAGAGTCTTCGAGCGATGGAGTCCGACACAAGACATCGTTCCTGGGAGGAGTGGAATCAAATTTGAATCTCTCTGTGAAGCCATCTTGCTAAAGATCATATTCAGAACTGGGTAATGTCAGACTGTTCTGCAACCGCCGACAGGTTTCATGAGTAACAAATGCATTCTTGGTGGCTAGATTGCGAATGTGATTAACATCCACCAAGACACTCTACATCTGGCGCTTGAGCCAGTAATGATGCTTATCTTGTTTCTGATGCAAGGCCATGAGAAGCTCTCGGTCATTGAGTACACAAGATCTCTTCCAAGGCCTTTGAGCAATTGTGTTTTCAGTGGCTTCAGTATGAGCACGATGAGGTGCACGGGTATTTCCAGCCAAAGGATAAACATGAGTTGCAGCATGAACTCCTTCAATATGTTGAGTGAAACTTTGACGATCGACATTGTGAAGATAAATTGGCTCCTTGGCAGGCTCTGGGTAAATGGCTTTGACAGACATATCAACCTCTGGCAGGAATATGAGATGGTCATGCGCAGAGGGCTGATAGTTGATAGAAGAGTGAAGCTTGATAAGGCGCATTACCCATGGAGCATAAAACTTCAGACCAAATATGTCAGAGCCAGATACAACAAGTTGTCTAATGAAGAAATCCTGAGCATTGAAGTTGGTGCCATTAAGAATATAGAAGACCAATGTCTTCATTGAACCTTCAAGCTTTGCTGCAGAAGAATGTCCTTTTATGGGCCATAGAGTTTGTTGTATAATATGATAGATGGTGCGGGGCAGATACTCTAGGTCTTCAACAAAGAATTCCTTGGGGTATTCAGCATCTTGTGGCAGAGGCTTAATCATACTCAGCATTTGGCTCATGTTGGGCTCAGGCTTCTGGAATATGCTCTCTAAAGCATTGCGATGAAGCTGTCAACCAGGTTCATAAAGTTCACCTGGAGTGGGCAGGCCAGTAAGCTCAATGATATCAAGAGCTTTGGCTTCATGGTGTACATTGCCTATCATCCACTCAAGGACCCAAGTTTTTGTATCCTTGTTGTAGTCGCGAATGTGAAGTGTAGCATAGAATTGTAGCAGAAGCTCTTCATTCCAATTTTCTTTGTCAGTCACAAACTGCAGAAGGCCAAGATCTCGAAGGCGCCTAGGGCTTCTTCCAAGGTAAGGCAGTCAAAGAATGGCTTTGATAGCCTAGACGATATGAGGAAAAATGCGCCCTTGATTGTGTAAGACAAAGGAATAATAACTGCGCTGCAGATAGCTCCAGAACCGATTAGATGAAATTCTTGGCCTTGAATATGGGTTCTTGGCACTATCAAAGAAGGTGTTGTGTTCAATGAAGCCATTCACATTGAACGATCCTGGCGAAGACGCGGTACCTGGAAACCTTGGCAGCCTCGGTTTTGGCTTCTGGACTCGAGGCATGTGCTCCACATGATAATCAAATTGAGGTCCGGGAGCAGGCGGAGGAACCAGAATAGGCCATCGAACAGTGACAAGCCCACCTTGATAAATGCTTGCTCAATGGTGTGAGGCCTTGGAGGCGGTACAGGAGCAGTGGCATTGACATGGGCTTCAGACTGCACATTGGTTATAGGTGCATTACTGGCTTCAGACACCATATTCACTGAAGGCGCCACATTAGCTTCAGCCATGAAAATGTCATTGGCTTCAGTAGTGTTGTTGGTGGTCACCTCAGTATTTGCAACCTCCACTTGAGGAGCTGGAGAGTCAGGCACAAACTCGTTCTCCTCGGGAACAACTTCTTGATTGGTGGGGTGTGTGTCAACACGCTCTTCTTCTTCACGGGGTTCTTGATGTTCTTCGGCTGATGAGCCGGTATGTCTTCAGCAACCTTGGCTTCAGACTCAGAGACGTTCACAGTAGGAGTGGCTTCAGGAAACACTTGACGTGCTACTGAGTTAGGTTGCACTTCTTCTGCTGGAACTCTCGGCATAGCAACTTGTGGCCTTGGTCCTTTGCGAAGACTACGAAATGCGGGCGACGTTTTTCGAGTGGGAGTTGGATGGACCACATAGTCATCATCATCAAGCACCGGAGTGGTGACTTCAGGTGGGGGAGTACTGAGTGAACTATGACTTGGAGTTTCTGGTTGGGGGCGATCAGCCCACGATGCATCCTAAGCGATTGGCGTCAAGGGACGACCAATGCTGATGATTTCGCTGTTTGTGAGAACAGGCGATGATACCTTTTGGTGCTCGATCTGAGGAAGAAGTACATCATCTTCTACATTGTCTTGGGGACCAATGTCTTCAGCTGCGGTGGGGTCAACAGCTGGAACAACTTCAACTTCAGGAGCCTCTGTGGAAGCAGGCTCGTGAAGTACTAGTTGGCGCTCTTGGTGGGGAGATGCAGGACGAGCAACAGAGAGGGGCTCGACAAGGAGGGGCTTTGAGGGAGCAGCCCGATCCTTCTTCGAAGACTTTGTCTTCCACTTCTTGGTCAGTGGTGCATCATCAGAGACATGTTTGTTCTTGTGCTTCCTGGCTTCAGCCTCGGCTGCCCTTGTCTTCTTAAGTTCTGAAGCAACTGTGGGGACCTTTGGCTTCGAGCATTTCATGCTGGTAGGGAAGACTATGCGAGGTGCTTCCCGCCCAGACGCTTCAGCTTGGGCCACAGTTGGCTTCTTCTTTTTGGCAACCATCTTGGGGTCGATGCCTGGACATCCAAGGGCTTTGCACTTTTCAGCCTCATTGTGAGCCTGAACACATTTTGCAGCGAGGTGTTTCATCCGCTCTCTTGAACCTTTTACTTCATCACATTTCTTGTGAAATGCTTCCTTGAGATCATGCAGCAACTGCTTGAAGTTCTGAACATCAGTTACGCTGAGCTTGGCCATGTGCTTCTTGAATTGAGCCTTTTCATAGTCAATCTTGTTCTTCAGCTCAACTATCTTCTGAGCCAGAGCAAGCTCATTAGCTATGGCACTATGGAAAGCGACACTGATGCCAATGGCAAGTTGAAGATCATCAATACTAAGATTCAGATGCAAACCACTCATCAATGAAGTTATTTAGGATGTCCACATCAAAGAGTGGCAGATCGTTGAAGATTTCCGCCTCTTGTTTGCTCTTTAACAGCAGCTCAAGAGCATCCTCACCAAGATCATCGTCACTAGACAGATCAATGGCTTCATTCTCATTCCTCAGAACAGCAGCTGGGGTCAGTGCTTGGCCAGAACTCAAAATGGGCTTCTTCTTCTGTAGAGACTTCTCGGTCTTCTTGGAGATGCGAGAGAGATCTTCAGATTGCATACTGGAACCAGGAGGAGCATTTGCCAATGGTTCACACGTGAAGCTTTTGGTGCGATAGAGGGGTTTGAAGCTTTTAACTTCTTCTGCTTCTGTGGTTTAGGAGGAGCTGGCGCTTCATCAGAATCTGCGTCATCAGCTGAGTGATCCACAGCGGCCCCTTGAACTGCAATATGAGCGATGAGGCCTTCGAGGTTATAGAAGGGGCCGATGACATTGGGATTGGCATCAAGGGTGCCATCAGCCCGAGGAGCAGATGGACCGGGGTTGAAGTCGAGTCCAAATGCTTTCTTGTTCTTCACAGAAGAATCCTTGGCAAACTTGAAGTTGCGCTTGAACAGATTGTCTTCATGACACCATACCAGAGAAGATGGATTAGCATTCTCTGGTTGTGGCCCGCGAACCATGCACGGGTACAAGCCTTGATCAATGGCTTCGGACAGGGACTTGGGTTGAAGATTTTTGTATAATATATCTCCCCAAGGTCGCTTGATGGCATTCTTCTCGGCATACTCAGCAGTGAAAAATGTGTACTTAAACCATTCCTCTACCCAATATCTTTGAATCCATTGGATTCGAGTTTTGAGTTCACCATAGGTTTCTTCAGGGTCTGTTGTCAGGACCCCGACTCAATGTCACATCGATCTAGCCTGTAACACATCATATCACTTTGCGGCCTCACGCACGGTATCCCAACGGGTGTCGCCTTACCTTGGCCCGGACCGCTTATGCTTTTGGCACACGATATGATAGTGTCGCTAGCATCCATATGAAAAGGAGCCCGGCTGACATGACTAGTCGTAAACCCAAAGTGGCACAGACTTACAGGACAGCATCCATGACCCAAAGATCGAACGTGTCGGCCATCGCAAGTAAGTTCAGGCTGTAGCATTGGGCTAGTAGGACTCGAAAACCGGTCAGAAGGGCTAACAGGACTCCAGACTAATGCGTGACATTTCGAGGGATGCATACAGAACGAAGAAGGACACATGCCGGCCAGCCTAAGTGTTAGGAGCAGAGCAAGCTACCATGGCTCAAAGGAGACACTAGGAGACATTTCCGTAAGAGAGGCTACTAAAGATAAACAACTAGATAGTCGATCCCACACATACCAAGCATTTCAATCATACACACAATATGCTCGATATGTGCAAATACAACAAGGCATCACAACATGACTCTATGACACAAGTATTTTATTTAAAGGCTCAGAGAGCCATACATAGCATACACACAAGTACGGGTCACACGACCCACATACAAGTCATACAAGCATACAAGCCACAATGAAGTGTTTTGTCCGAGTACGCATAACTAGTAAAATAAAAGAGGCTTGGGTAAGCCTAGCTATACCACATGGTCCTTCACTTGCTCAGATCACCACCGGCCTTAGTCTACTCATCGATGTCAACGCTCACGAAGAACCCGCGGAAGGGTTTGAGGCATCTTCGAAAAATGTAAATTAAAGCAACATGAGTACAAAGGTACTCAAAGAAGACTTACATCGATCCTACATACATGCATATTATCAAAAGGGTTGGTGGGGTTATTGCAGCAAGCCAGCTTTGACTCATGGCTAAGCTATCCCACGAGACACCAACTTGAAATGGTTTTATGACTCGAGTCCACTACTCATCACTTCAATACACCACCGAGGATCCACCTCCGCCTTCCTCTGGAAGAGCCATCCTCGGCACTCACGCTTATCTTGAGGCTTTTAGTAGTATCCATTTACTTGTCTATGAGCTGTATAGGCAACCAAGTAGTCCTTTATCATGACGCGCTATTCAATAGATGATGTTAACCCCGCAGGGTGTACTTCTTCATACATGTTTCCACCACTTAGCGCTGCACACGACATGTGCTCGGCAGACTTCAAGCTTAAAGCCGACGTGGGTGTAGACCACGACCTACCTAGACACTCAAGTCTCTAGTCCGTGTTTATCGCCTATTTGGGTTCCATCTATGAGGAGTTCCGGCCAAGTTTCGCCACAGCCCCAAACGATGTGAACAGGGATCCCGAGATACCAAACGGGCATCCGGTACACCGTGCCACGTACCTACCGTGATCACAGCCCACCCCTACGGTCAGCGCTGCCCACGGCCTCCAAGAGGCTACAAACACCGTAAACTACTTGCAACTCCCGGACAGAGGACTAGCGTGAATAAGAAGTCGAGCGGGGTCATATTTCAGGCCCAATGTATGGTAGTAGCTGATTCTTAAATCACACATACAGATCTCAGTGCTTAAGGACGGCCTCAATGAAACAACCCACCATGTACTCCTACATGGCCTTCCATCGATACCTTTACCAAATCATGTTCAACGCCTTACTCTCATACCGACTCGATCATTTCACTCTAGCCATCACCCAGATGAACCAGACCTGACACAACTCTAAGCATAGCAGGCATAGCAAGGTAGGAACAACACAATCATATGGCTCAATCAACTCCTACACATGCTAGTGGGTTTCATCTAGTTATCGTGGCAATGACAGTCATGCAGAGGAAATGGGTTCAACTACCGCAGCACACGCCAGCTTGAATCGCGTTGTCTTAATGCAAGAACGAGAGCTGGAGCAAGAACATGGGATTTTATCGGTATGATCAAATGGTTGGTTGCTTGTTCGACGGGTCGGTGCACGGTATTGCTCTTCGTCGGGTTATCACGGTATTCCTAAGCGTAGAACGCCGCAGAGAACACCGATACACAAGATTACCAAACAAGATGCAACAATATGATGCATGCAATGAGACATGGCAAAATGAGTGCATTGGGCTAATGCAACTAAGATCAGATGAGTTTGGAGCATTTTGAACCAAAGATGCAATTTCCAAACTCATATATGATCATTTAAAGTGTTATATCTTGTTCTGTGTAAAACAGCAGGTTAGCTTCTGTAAACATGCATGAAACCAGTACAGATGGATAGGTTGGATTTTTCTGATCATTTTTCATATATAATTTGTTTCATTTGGAGTTACAGATTAATTTCTATGATTTTTTGAAGTTTGAAACATTTTCTGGAATTTCCTGTGTAAGAATAATTCCAGTAATTTAAATTAATGCGTCAGCACTGTGTCATGATGACGTCAGTGGTCAACGGGCTGGTCAGGTCAAACTGACCAGTGGGTCCCGCATGTCAGTGGGATTAGTTTAGTTAGAATTTAATTAAAACTAAACTAGGTTAATTAACAGGGCTGGGCCCACATGTCATAGACCCAACAGAGTCAACCTGGGCCCACCCGTGGTCAAAACCAGGGTCAAACCCACCGGCGTTTAGCCGCCGGCGAGCCCGACGCGGTGGCGGAAGTGGTTTTGGCCGTTCCGGCCACCAAATGAGTCGCGGAGGCCACCGGAGTGGAGCTGAGGACAAGCCGCAGCTCTTGGCGGAGTCCGTTGGGGTCGGGGTGGCCGGAGTTGGCGCCGGCGGCGACTTTGGCGGCCATCGGAGTTCGGTTGAAGTCGAACTCGTGCTGGGGTGTGCGGTGAGGTGCGGGAGGTGCCCAGTTAGCACCAACGCGATGTGGTGAACGCGTTGGACACGGTGAGGTGGCCGGAGGATGGCCGGGAGCACGTCGGCGACGAGGTCCGCGGCGGTGCGTGCGGTGATCTTCGTGCGCTCGCTGTGGTGCACGGGAGCGAGAGAGAGAGGTGGGGAGGATAGCCCAGCTCACAGCCGGTCTCTCGACGGGCGGACGGCGTGGTCGGGACGAATCGCAGCGGCGGCGGCGGCGGGGATCTCGGCGGTGGCGCCGGGCGAGGTTGGTGCGGCGTTTACGGGCACGCGAAGGCCGAGGCTCGGCTAGCTCAAGGAGTGGACGGCGGCGAGCTCTCGACACGGTGGTGCGGCGTGGGGTCGACGGAGAGCGCGGCTACGGTGGCGGGCGACGGTGGCGCTGCCATGGCCATGGGGCGCGAGGGAGACGAAATGGAGAGGAGAGGGGGTGTCTGGGGTGCGGAGAGAGAGGGGAACGATCCCGTCGTGGCAAGACGAGGGAGGTGGCGAGGCGGCGGCAGGTGCGTGGCACCCATGCGGTGCTCGCTGCCGAGCACTGCCGCCTGCTGGTCAACAAGCAGCTGTTGGCCTTGGCTGGGCTGGGCGGCAGTGGGCTGGCTAGTGGGCCGGGGCGCCAGGTAAGTTTCTTCCTGTTTTTCTTTTTCTATTTCTTCTGCAACTTTGTTGAGTTAATTAAAATACCTAGAAGGTTCTAAAATTCACCAAACTACTCCTGGTCCAATGTTGGAATATTTCCAACATGAAACATTTTAGTTTGGGAACATTTGGACATTTGAAATATTTTATAAATTTAAAATGCCCAAATTCAAATAGTTATGATTTAATTCAAAGACCTTGGGATGTCCTAGGAAATTGTGCATCACTTTTGGCAGAGCTTCTGAACCAAGACAAAAATGATGGACATTTTAGAAGGGCATTTCAGGTTCATCGAAAATATTTTTAGTAAACCCTAGTTTGTTTCAGAGGGGGCTGGGGGTTCTGGCAATCCCATTTCAGGTTTCTGTTGAAAAAAAATAGACATGATGCAACACTCTAATGCATGAACTAGCTAGGGTGTGACAACTCACCCCCACTCAAGAGAATCTCGTCCCGAGATTTAGGTTCCTCCGGAAAGAAGGCGGGGTACTCAAGTCGAAGACGATCCTCCCTTTCCCAAGTAGCTTCCTTCTCGGAATGGTGTGACCATTGAACCTTGAGAAACTTGATATTATGCCGTCGAGTGGTACGCTCGCTTGATCGAGGATACGAACGGGTATTCTCGATATGTGAGATTATCTTGAAGATCAAGCGTTTAGTGGTCCACTCCACGGATAGGATCCGAGAAGCAACGCCGAGTTGAGAAACGTGGAAGACATCGTGGACTTTGGAGAGATGTGGAGGTAGTTCCAATTGGTAGGCAACTTCTCCTCGCTTAGCAAGAATGCGAAAGGGTCCAATGTAGCGAGGAGCCAATTTGCCTTTGATACCGGGCGATGGGTTCCTTCAAGGAGTAACCAAGGTAAGCCTTCTCGCCAACCTCGTAAGTCATAGCCTTATGTTTTCGGTCATATTGACTCTTTTGACGAGATTGGGCTGTTTTCAACTTTTCACTTAACGATGCGAACTTGTTTCTTTCGCTTCTGGATCATATCCGGCCAAAGAATTGTCTTTCCCGGTGTATGACCAGTTAAGAGGTGTTCACACCTTCGGCCCATAGAGAACTTCAAAAGGTGCTTTGCCCAAGCTAGATTGATAGCTGTTGTTATAAGCAAATTCGCAAATGGAAGGCATTTCTCCCAATCCATTCCGAATGAGATAATGTAAGCTCAAGCATGTCTTCTAGGATTTGGTTGACGCGTTCTACTTGACCACTTGATTGAGGGTGAAAAGCAGTGCTAAAAGAAAGATGGGTTCCCATAGCGTTTTGAAAACTTTCCCAAAATCGAGAGGTGAAGAGACTTCCTCGATCCGAGTTAATTTCCAATGGAACACCATGAAGAGACACTATTCGGGAGATGTACAAGTCTGCTAGCTGACTAGCGGTTATACTCTCGCGAACGGGTAAGAAATGGGCTACTTTGGAAAGGCGGTCGATAACGACAAAGATAGCATTATTCCCTCTCTTGGTCCTGGGAAAACCAGTGATGAAGTCCATACTGATTTTATCCCATTTCCATTCAGGAATAGCTAAAGGTTGAAGGGTGCCAAGAGCCGCTGATGCTCGCTTTTGCGCATTTACGACGCCGCAGCTTAGCAACAAGTTGAGCAATGTCTCTCTTCATCCTAGTCCACCGTACCTCTGGCGAGGTCCCGATACATTTTAGTGCTACGGGATGAATGGTGAGAGGAGAGTCATGAGCCTCCTTAAGGATCACCGTCAGATGTGTTGATTCTTGGGAACCACTAGACGGTTCTCAAAATATACAACACCATGATCATTTGTAGAGAAACATTTAGCATCTCCGCTAGCAATGTTCTCCTTAATCCGGATATTCCTTTATCTCGCTTTTGGGCAGCGATGACTTGATCCATAAGAGTAGGTTTCGCCACCAAGGTGGAAAGGAATCCTTGAGGAACAATGTGAAGGTTAAGCTTCAAATTCCTCGTGGAGAAGTGGTTGATTTTGTTGCAACATCAGATTGTTGCAATAAGATTTACGACTTAGCGATCAGCCATGACGCTGGCTTTTCCCGGGGTATAAGTTATTCCTAAGTCGAAATCTGTGATCAACTCAACCCAACGCCTTTGCCTCGAGATTCAAATCTGGTTGGGTGAATATATATTTCAGACTTTGGTGATCGGTGAAGATTTCGCAACGATTACCAAGAAGGTAATGTCGCCGGAGTTTTGAGTGCATGGACTACACCGCAAGTTCTAGATCATGAGTAGGATAGTTTTCTCATGTGGGTGTAATTGCCGTGAAGCATAAGCAATTACGTGTCGATCTTGCATGAGAATACAGCCTAGTCCTTGTCGCGAGGCGCCGCAATAGATAACAAAGTCCTTAGAGAAATGGTGGTACCAAGACGGGAGCGAAGTTAAACGCCTTTTCAGTTCTCGAAACTGTGCTCACATTGTGGAGTCCACTCGAACTTTTTATCCTTCTTGAGGAGTTCGGTTAGAGGTTTAGCAACTTTGGAGAAGTTCTCGACAAAGTGGCGACAATAGCTCGCTAAGCCAAGGAAACTCCGAACTTGCTTGACCGACTCTGTGGAGTCCAATTAAGGACGGCTTGAACTCGCTTCGGGGTTGACAAAGAATACCTTTACCGAAATTACATGTCCTAGATAGGTCACTCGGCAGCCAAAATTGCATTTAGAAAACTTGGCATAAAGGCGATGCTCTCTAAGTTTCATCAACACTAGCCTTAGATGTTCGGCATGTTCTTCCTCGTTCTTGGAATAGATGAGTATGTCATCGAGGTAAACCACGCATTTAATTTATCCAAATACTCCATGAAGATTGAGTTCATTAACCGGAGAAGGTGGTGGGCGCTGGTTAGACCGAAGGACATGACGGTGTACTCGTATTGGCCGTAACGAGTAACAAAGGCCGTTTTGGGAATGTCCCCATTTCGGATTTTGATTTGATGGTAGCCTAACCTCAAATCCATCTTAGAGAAGACTGAGGATCCTGCGAGCTGATCATACAGATCGTTGATCCTGGGGAGCGGATACTTGTTCTTAATTGTGACCAGGTTGACGGGTCGATAATCTACAACCATCCGATCCGTACCATCCTTCTTCTTGACGAAGAGGACGGGGCAAGCCCAAGGAGATGAACTAGGACGAATGAAACCCTTTTTCAAGGCCTCATCGAGTTGTTTCTTAAGTTCGGCTAGTTCTAGGGGTGCCATCTTATAGGGTCTTCTAGAAATTGGGACAGCCTCGAATGAGGTCTATCACGAACTCAACATCTCGTCTGTGGAACACCGACAATTCTTCTCGAAAGACATCCGGAAAGTCACGGACTACCGGAACGCCTTCGAGGTCCGCAATGGACCGCATTAAGAGAATATAGTTGGCGCTGATATTCGGGTCAAGACATTGACTATCTTTCCCGAAGGGTGCGTAAGTTGAACAGTCCTAGAGAAGCAATCAATCTTGGCATGATGGGGTGACATCGGTCCATTCCCAAGATGATATTTATATCCCAAGATTTTAGAGCTATCAACGATGCAAGGAAAACAAGTCTGTCGACCTGAATTTCATTTCCATGGCTTACTCTAGAAGTTTGCCATTTGATCCCGGGTTTGAATTACCATGGAGGTGGGCATATCTTTGAATGCAAGTGTTGTGCAAGCGAGCATAGCTTTCGGATATGAATGAATGAGATGCTCCAAGATCGAAAAGAACAGATGCCGGTGGCAATTAACAAGAAGCGCACCAAGCACGACGCTGGGATCCTCTTGGGCCTCTTCACCGAGACACACTAACATGGCCACGCGGTGGTGGTGGCTTGGCATAGAACACCTTTCCGCTAGCTTGCCACGCCAACAGCTTTTGCAGTGCTGGTTGGGGTTGGTCTGGGACAATCGCGCATGTAGTGGCCTGACTTTCACATTTGAAGCACGCCACGGGCTGGCGCCAGAGGAGCATTGTTGGTTGGCCCACCATAGGGCTTAGCTGGTGCATCTGCTGAATCTGGCGAGGCGCTCAAAGGATGGCCTCGGTGTGAATCTGGGTGGCGGTGGCAAGATAGGCACCCACACACGGCGCTTCGTGGTCCAAAGACCGATGAGGAACCCATATCACGCCATGCTTGCGTGTTGCTTCAAATCGCCCGACCAGTTTCAGCGCCGATGGCTTTGTTAACAAGCTTCGGAAAGAGGTGCACTCATGCGACGGAGATCTCGGCGAAGTTCGGGCTAAGTCCTGCGGAACCTTGCCTGTTTCTTGGCGTCGCTGGAGACCTCTTGATTGCATAGCGTGCGAGATTACCGAACTCTCTGCAGAGGCGCCCACGGAGAGACGGCCTTGGGTGAAACTGCAGAACTCCTCACGTTACGGTCCATGAGACCCTCCGAATGTGATGTTCACGGAAAGCCTCGCTGAATTCTGCCCAAGTAGTGACATGGCCAATCGGGCGATAGCCATATAGTTCTCCCACCGAGACCGGTGGGGCCTTCAAGATGATATGCAGCAAAGGTGACCTTGTCCCCTCGGCTACCAGGCGTAACGCAGCTTGTGAGTAATGCCGCGAAAGCCGATCATCAGCGTCGAGAGGCTCGACGGAGTGTGGAAGGTAGGTGGGTGTAACTTGATGAAGTCACCGAGCGACACCAAGTTATTTCTGATGATGGGCTGTGTTCTGCTCGATACGCCCAAACAAACGGTTGGTCTCCGCTTGTTTTCTCGGCCCAAAGATAACTCTCGCCAGAGAAGGAGGGTGAGGCAGGTTCGCTTCTCCAACTCCGCTGCCTCGCCTGCTCAAGCGGAGCAGGGTTATTATGGTGTTAACCATCCTAGGAAAACAAGACAAGGATTTAGACCAGATGGCAAGATTCTTGACATAGAAATGTAGAATGTAATGGATAACTTGGAATGCAAGATGATCATCCGTATGACATGGCAGATACAGAAATTGCTTCTTTATTCCATCGTCATACACACCATACAGGGTTTAGTACAAGACCAAACAAAGTACTACTACGGTGAAAGGAGGATTACATCTCATCGGAGGCATACCAAGCTCCTATACATTATTTTTCTTACACCTCCGGGATTAGTACACATTAAGTCATATTCCACGAGTCACGCAGGATGGTGGAAATACAACTATTACAATACTAGTGAGACTACTACTAACTCAGACGTCTCCGTAGTAGTTCTCATAGAAGTCTCCTCCGTAGCCTGGAAGTTCAACGTGTTCGTCCGGAAACAGACGGTCCTGGGGAGCCTGTGGACCATAAGGGCATGGGTGAGGTCTTGGACCGACGAACGGTGGCTCATGGGACCACGAGGTGGGGTGATGCCCCCACATCACGCCATCCATCATGTCCGCAGAGCAGATCTAACAGATACTGTGTCTCTCATATCCATATATCCCGCTTGGACGGCGGTGCAAACGAGTCAAGGTGGCCAAATGATCAGCTCGAGGCGTTGAAGAGCTCCATCCTCAAGGCCCGACTCTCTCGATCCTTGTCCTCGAGCAATTCGGCGGTGGTGCGGGTTAGTGAGTCCTCCGATCGAATCAAGATAGATAGCCGGAGATAACCAAACGCCCAGAAGTGAACCCGCATATCTAGGAAGTCGGTGTTATGAAGCGAGCCAGATCTGACTCGCATAATGGTCATCATAGAATATGCAAGATCTTGCACCGCCATGTCAATAGTAACACCAAGCCCATAGGAGTCGTGGAAGGGCCTCGTGGAACCAGATAAGAGGGAAACACCTAACAAAGGCAAAGATACTCGCTTTGATTAAAGTCTCGACATCGCTCTTCAACTGTATTCGGGTACCAACGGTATCCCGCTCGATCATAACCCGAACTAGCATGGCTGTATGACCGTCACACCAATGCATCCTGGTCGACGAACCACTTGATTTTGGTCACTAGTGGCCATCTGGAAGCATAACCATAATGCAAAGACATTAGAAATTCTGGCAGAATTTGGACAGCATAACGACTGTAAATGCTCAAAAGGATTTGAGACATTTCACAAGGAATTGCATAGCCACTCAACAATATCATATCAAGGTTCTGGGTCCAATTTAGTAACATAACAGGATAGTAAAACTGAACCAGGCTTGTAACCATCAAACCTACAAGGTACTACTGATTAGTAACACGTGAGCCTAATAGAGAGAAGAGATCCTAATCCTTAAACCCCGATGGAAGAGTGGACTGACTCAGATCAGAATATCATGAGGTAAAGGAGTAAAAAGAGCCTTACGTACCATCCCACAATCAATTCCCCTACATATAACTAAAGCATTTCTAGACTCAACATCGACCGGTTTGGCTTGGAGAACCTACAGCATCCGGCTCGATGCCAACGCTGTCAGACCCGACTCAATGTCACATCGATCTAGCTCAGAACACATCATATCACTTTGCGGCCTCACGACGGTATCCCAACGGGTGTCGCCTTACCTTGGCCGGGACCGCTTATGCCTTTTGGCACACGATATGATAGTGTCGCTAGCATCCATATGAAAAGGAGCCCGGCTGACATGACTAGTCGTAAACCCAAAGTGGCACAGACTTACAGGACAGCATCCATGACCCATCATCGAACGTGTCGGTCATCGCAAGTAAGTTCCGGCTGTAGCATCGGGCTAGCAGATTCGTAAACCGGTCAGAAGCGGGCTAACAGACTCGCAGACTAATGCGTGACATTTCTCAGGGACGCACCACAGAACGAAGAAGGACACATGCCGCCAGCCTAAGTGTTAGGAGCAAGAGTAAGCTACCATGGCTCAAAGGAGACACTAGGAGACATTTCCGTAAGAGAGGCTACTAAAGATAAACAACTAGATAGTCGATCCCACACATACCAAGCATTTCAATCATACACACAATATGCTCGATATGTGCAAATACAACAAGGCATCACAACATGACTCTACGACACAAGTATTTTATTTAAAGGCTCAGAGAGCCATACCTAGCATACACACAAGCACGGGTCACACGACCCACATACAAGTCATACAAGCATACAAGCCACAATGAAGTGTTTTGTCCGAGTACGCATAACTAGTAAAATAAAAGAGGCTTGGGTAAGCCTAGCTATACCACATGGTCCTTCACTTGCTCAGATCACCACCGGCCTTAGTCTACTCATCGATGTCAACGCTCACGAAGAACCCGTCGGAAGGGTTTGAGGCATCTTCTAAAAATGTAAATTAAAGCAACATGAGTACAAAGGTACTCAAAGAAGACTTACATCGATCCTACATACATGCATATTATCAAAAGGGTTGGTGGGGTTATTGCAGCAAGCCAGCTTTGACTCATGGCTAAGCTATCCCACGAGACACCAACTTGAAATGGTTTTATGACTCGAGTCCACTACTCATCACTTCAATACACCACCGACGATCCACCTCCGCCTTCCTACGGAAGAGCCATCCTCGCACTCACGCTTATCTTGAGGCTTTTAGTAGTATCCATTTACTTGTCTATGAACCGTATAGGCAACCAAGTAGTCCTTATCATGACGCCGCTATTCGAATAGATGATGTTAACCTGCAGGGTGTACTTCTTCATACATGTTTCACCACTTAGCGCGCACACGACATGTGCTCGGCAGACTTCAAGCTTAAAGCCGACGTGGGTGTAGACCACGACCTACCTAGACACTCAAGTCTCTAGTCCGTGTTTATCGCCTATTTGGGTTCCATCTATGAGGAGTTCCGCCAAGTTTCGCCACAGCCCCAAACGATGTGAACAGGATCCCGAGATACCAAACGGGCATCCGTTACACCGTACACGCACCTACCGTGATCACAGCCCACCCCTACGGTCGGCGCTGCCCACGGCCTCCAAGAGGGCTACAAACACCGTAAACTACTTGCAACTCCCCGGACAGAGGACTAGCGTGAATAAGAAGTCGAAAGGGTCATATTTCAGGCCCAATGTATGGTAGTAGCTGATTCTTAAATCACACATACAGATCTCAGTGCTTAAGGACGGCCTCAATGAAACTACCCACCATGTACTCCTACATGGCCTTTCATCGATACCTTTACCAAATCGTGTTCAACGCCTTACTCTCATACCGACTCGATCATTTCACTCTAGCCATCACCCAGATGAACCAGACCTGACACAACTCTAAGCATAGCAGGCATAGCAAGGTAGGAACAACACAATCATATGGCTCAATCAACTCCTACACATGCTAGTGGGTTTCATCTAGTTACCGTGGCAATGACAGTCATGCAGAGGAAATGGGTTCAACTACCGCAAGCACACAAAGCAGTTTGAATCGCGTTGTCTTAATGCAAGAAACGAGAGCGAAGCAAGAACATGGATTTTATCGGTATGATCAAATGGTTGGTTGCTTGTTCGACGGGTCGGTGACGGGTATTGCTCTTCGTCGGGGTTATCGGTACTCCTCGGGGCGTAACTCGCCGCAGAGAACACCGATACACAAGCATTACCAAACAAGATGCAACAATATGATGCATGCAATGAGACATGGCAAATGAGTGCATTGGGCTAATGCAACTAAGATCGATGAGTTTGGAGCATTTTGAACCAAAGATGCAATTTCCAAACTCATATATGATCATTTAAAGTGTTATATCTTGTTCTGTGTAAAACAGCAGGTTAGCTTCTGTAAACATGCATGAAACCAGTACAGATGGATAGGTTGGATTTTTCTGATCATTTTTCATATATAATTTGTTTCATTTGGAGTTACAGATTAATTTCTATGATTTTTTGAAGTTTGAAACATTTTCTGGAATTTCCTGTGTAAGAATAATTCCAGTAATTTAAATTAATGCGTCAGCACTGTGTCATGATGACGTCAGTGGTCAACGGGCTGGTCAGGTCAAACTGACCAGTGGGTCCCGTGATGTCGATTGGGATTAGTTTAGTTAGAATTTAATTAAAACTAAACTAGGTTAATTAATGTGGTGGGCCCACATGTCATAGACCCAACAGAGTCAACTGGGCCCACCCGTGGTCAAAACCAGGTCAAACCCATCGCCTTTAGTCGCCATGCGAGCGACGCGGGCGGCGAAGTGGTTTTGGCCGTTCCGGCCACCAAATGAGTCGCGGAGGCCACCGGAGTAGAGCTGAGGACAAGCCGCAGCTCTTGGCGGAGTCCGTTGAGGTCGGGGTGGCCGGAGTTGGCGTCGGCGGCGACTTTGGCGGCCACCGGAGTTCGGTTGAAGTCGAACTCGTGCTGGGGTGTGCGGTGAGGTGCGGGAGGTGCCCAGTTAGCACCAACGCGATGTGGTGAACGCGTTGGACACGGTGAGGTGGCCGGAGGATGGCCGGGAGCACGTCGGCGACGAGGTCCGCGGTGGTGCGTGCGGTGATCTTCGTGCGCTCGCTGTGGTGCACGGGAGCGAGAGAGAGAGGGTGGGGAGGATAGCCCAGCTCACAGCGGTCTCGACGGGGCGGACGGCGTGGTCGGGGACGAACTGCAGCGGCGGCGACGGCGAAGGGGATCTCCGGCGATGGCGCTTCGGGCGAGGTTGGTGCGGCGTCTACGGGGCACGCGAGCGCTCGGGGCTCGGCTAGCTCGAAGGAGTGGACGGCGGCGGAGCTCCATGACACGGTGGTGCGGCATGGGGTCGACGGAGAGCGCGGCTATGGTGGCGGTGCGGCGACGGTGGCGTCGGCCATGGCTGGGGGGCGCGAGGGAGACGAGCTGGAGAGGAGAGGGGGTGTCTGGGGGTGCGGGAGAGAGAGGGGGAACGATCCCCGTCGTGGCAAGACGAGGGAGGTGGCGAGGCGGCGAGCAGGTGCATGGCACCCATGCGGTGCTCGCTGCCGTCGAGCACTGCCCGCCTGGTCGGCAAGCAGCCATTGGTGGCGGGTTGGCTGGGCCGGCCTGTGTGGGTGGGCTAGTGGGCAGGCGCCTGTAAGTTTCTTCCTGTTTTTCTTTTTCTATTTCTTCTGCAACTTTGTTGAGTTAATTAAAATAACTAGAAGGTTCTAAAATTCACCAAACTACTCCTGGTCCAATGTTGGAATATTTCCAACATGAAATATTTTAGTTTGGGAACATTTGGACATTTGAAATATTTTATAAATTTAAAATGCCCAAATTCAAATAGTTATGATTTAATTCAAAGACCTTGGGATGTCCTAGGAAATTGTGCATCACTTTTGGCAGAGCTTCTGAACCAAGACAAAATGATGGACATTTTAGAAGGGCATTTCGTGTTCATCGAAAATATTTTTAGTAAACCCTAGTTTGTTTCAGAGAGGGGGGGGTTCTGCAATCCCATTTCGTGTTTCATTGAAAAAAATAGACATGATGCAACACTCTAATGCATGAACTAGCTAGGGTGTGACATCTGTCTTGTACATTTCATACAGATCTGGTGGCAAATCTTTGCATGTATTCCCACGGCGCTGTTTGTCGCCCTTTCTAGCTGACTTTTCTGTTACCATGAAGTTTAAACTGGATGCCTTCAAAACTTGCAAAGGCTTCCGATGGCTGGTCAGACAGGAACTGGCTTCAGGAGAATTGATGTGACACTGTAAGAATTCTGCAAATGAATGCAGACTATGAGAACCAAGGGATTCTCCCACAGACATGTACTTGTGACAGCATTAGAGGTGCGATGGAAGGGGAAGAGGTCATATGCATTCTTAGAAGATTTTGAAGATAAATCAGTTTGAAGATATTGACCTCATAACGCGAAGACATTCACTTATTTGTTGAGAGTTGGTTCCAGATTTGTACTAATCCAAGAATAGGTACAAGTGAGGAATCTAACTTTTAGTGAAGCATAAGTGAATATACTAGGCATAATATGAGATGCAGAACATGATAGATTCAACTTTGTAAGCATAGAAACCACTTTTGGTAGAGAAGGATGAATCTATCGGATCAAAAAGGCAGTAGAAAGTAAGTTTTAATTACCACACGAAGAACTGATAGACAGAACGGAGTAGGAGGCCGAGCAGTTCAATCTCCCGTGCCCTAACTTGGCGACAAAAGACACCTACAGCGGCGGTGGAGAAGACGAGGTCCGCGGTCGGCGTGATGACGGCATCGGTGAGGTCGCGACAGCTAAGCGCTTCGTCGCCGGCGTCGTCAAGAGCTAGCAGTGGCGCTAGGGTTTGAGCGAGGTGTGGAGGTGGAAGAAGGATTTTTGACCGTGATGTGATGTGCATTTATAAGGAAAGGGACAACACAGCACAATTACTCAGGTGCCCCTGGCGGTTCACATCTGAGGGACACGTGGCAAACATGCAACACATCAGAAGTTGTTCCATGTTCCCACGCACTGGATTGTCGTGGTCGCTCCGCTTCTCGTTTTCCAGCAATAAGGATGTAGCATTAAAAACAGATTAAATGTTTATCAGATTGTCATCTGCTGACAAGGACTCAGAGAAGACAATCGACAGGTTTCAATAGAGTGCATATGATTTGGACAGATAGAGTTGAGGTAGAAGCATAGAACAGGTTAGGGTCCAATCACATTCACTTAGATCAAAAGAATCAAGAGAGAAGACATAGCTATAAGTGAATATTGTAGAGGACAAAACACAAATATATATATGTATATGAACCAAATCAACATTGTGAAGATAAAACATGAAGACAAAACAATGTTGGAGACAATCCAAAAGCAAGGACTTTGCAATTGTAATGACAAGAGAAACACTTCAATAAGAATTTGGTGGTGGTTGTCGGGGGTTGGGTGCGACATATGCCAATGGATGGCTTATCATGGTGGGAGTGAGTAGAACGTCGTCGGTGCCTGGAAGCGGGATAAGGCCTAGACGCGTATGCCAGCGCACTTTACCCAGGTTCGGGGCTCTCCTAGGAGATAACACCCCTAGTCCTGCTATGCGGGGTCTTCGCATGATCACTAAGGCACAAGTGATACAAAGGTGCTCCTTGATCTGTGTGCTAGAGACGGAAGGAGGCAAGGCTAGCTCTCTTCCTGCTCTAGGGGAGCGGCTAGTTCTAATGGAGTGGCAACCCTTTGCATGGGTGCCCTGGGTCGAGATAGGCCTACCCTGTGGGTACAATGGTAATCTGCCAAGTGTTGGGCCCATTGTCCGCGTGCCTCTGGTCGCGGCTTTCTCCACCGGCCGCCACTGCCGCTACCGTGGGCCCCATCGACTGTCTCGGTATGGAGCCGACAGCCGCCTCCCACCGGGGGGTCGGTTGGTGGCTGTTCACTATAGCCGTGTTGCTAATGACGCTGGCTTGGTCACTTCAGGTGGCTGATCCGCCGCTGGTGTGGAGATCACCAGTAGCCACACCTTGTCTCATCAGGTTAATGGCGCACTTGCTTCGAGGGAGGGAACGGCCGCCTGCTGGAGGCCGGCCTTCCCCAAGCCTGACTGGTACGGCGTCCGCCGTCTTCCGGGCTGTCACTGCCTGATAGGGCCCGCAGCCGTAGGCCGTACCAACAGGCCGTCGTGGGGAACAGGGCTCCGCCCGTCTGGAGTGACGTCAAGGGGGGAGTGGCTACAGTGCCACGCCATGCGGAGATCTCTGCCTGTACGGGGCACTGTGGCCGCGCCAAGCCCAAGATTCGGGGGTGAGAGACTTCACTGTAGCCACGCCCTGTCTCGTCCTTTTGATGGGGGCGCAGACTCCGAGGGCGCCAGGTGGCCGCCTGCATGACGCCGTCTTCTCTAGAGGCCGGCTGACTGGAGCCGGCTGCTCTTGGTGCCGTCTGCTGGTGGTTGGCCATCCTCCAGTGGCCGGCCATTGAGCCAACCGGACTCCAGAAGGCGGAGCTTCAGTTTGGGGTATTGCGGGGCGAAGCCGGCCCGAAGTTTTGACAGGTTCAGGGACTCGGGTGAGGCTACTCGTGGCCCATTACTCCGACAGTAGTCCCCGAAGCCGACGAGGCATTGCATCGAGGGGTCGTGAAGTCTCAACGGCTTCCCCCTCACCGAGCTCTGGGAGAATGTTCCATCCGCCTTCCGGCGCGCCGACTGCTGGAATTGGCTTTGCAAGGCGGGATCGTTGGCCCATTTTGAACACGAAGGCGGGAAATAGGTGGTGTGCCTGCTAAGCTTCCCAGGCCTGCTGCCTGCCACAAGTACGCCACGCGGCACACATCAGCCCGGCCAGCCTACCACCACACGCTCCTGATGGAACGTAACAGTGGGCCAGGCCCGCCACTATCGGGCCTCGGCATGCGGGCGGATCTGCTGCGGCCAAGGCGGGCGGTTGCGATTCCCGCGAGCGTTTAAGGCATGGTAACTTTACGCAGTAATTGGGGGGTCGTGGGGTCGTGGGCGCAGTTAATCCCATGATCCCACGCCCCGCCCCCTCGGCTTCGTAGCCCGAGGGCTATAAGTAGGGGGGAGGGGAGCGGCGGAGCACGCGCGCCCTCCTCCCCACACTTTCTTCCTCCTCTTGCTCTCTCCGCCACTACTGCTGCTGCTGCTTTAGCGCTCGCCATGGTGCTGCCGCAGCTTCGCCGCCATCGTGCTCCTCCTTCCCTCGCAGCTCCACCTGAGGCCATGGCGCGTGAGAAGGGCGGCGACTGGGACGGCTCGACGATGATTGAAGACCACATCACCTTCCTCCGAGACACGCGCCGGATGCCCAACGCGGCATTCGTCAAGGCGTGGGTGCCGTCGGCGAAGGAGATTTTGCCGACACCGTAGGGGAACGAGTGGGTCGTCTTCCGCTCGCACTTCCTCCGCGGCTTCGGCCTTCTGGCGAGCAGCTTCCTCCGCTCATTCATGGACTTCAACCACCTCCATCCGCATCATCTGACGCCCAACACCGTGACCCTGCTCTCCGCCTTCGTCACGACGTGCGAGGGCTACCTTGGCATCCTCCCCACACTCGAGTTGTGGGGAGCGTTCTTCTACAGCAAGCTGGGCACCTCCGCCAAGGACACGACAGCCGAGTGTGGCGGATTCGTCGTTGTGCGCCGGCCGGCGAAGAGGAATGCCTTCCCAGTCATCAAGTTGTCACAGTCGGTAAAACTGTGGCAGCAGTCTTATTTCTACATTGAGAACGTCGACCTGGCTATCGACTTCATCAACCAGCCGGCCTACGAGGCCGGCCCCCCTGTCGGGCTTCGGCCCAACTAGGGCTACAAGCCGAAGCCGGTGTCGGCGGACGCGGCAGCCGCCATCGGCCGACTCCGGGTGCTCCAGGAGTCGGAGGGCCTCGTGGCCTCCGACCTCCTCATCGCCTTCGTCGAGCGCCGGGTCCTCCCGCTTCAGGGCCGCCCTCATCTGATCTGTCGGATGAGCGGGCACCGTGACCCGAGAAGGTTGTGCACGAGGGAGATGCCGACTGCTGAGGTTGCGAGGATGGTGAACAAGATCTCCGACCTCAAGGTGTCGGAGGGAGACTGGCGGTTCGGGAAGCGGTCGTATTCCCACGATGACCCTCTATTGTGGGGCCGGGTGGTGACTACCTGTCGGATCGGGCAGTGAGCTATGTGGACGACCTCGACTTGGGGGCGGCTGCCTTGGAGGACGACGCAGCAGGCGGCAGCGATGGAGCAGGCGGCTCCAAGGAGGGCGGCGGCGTGGAGACCTGGCTCGATGACGATGATGACGAAGATGAGCCGCGCCCCTCCCGGAGCACTACCAACACCGGCGCATGCCCCTCTACTGGGTCGCCCGCCCGAGGCGGCAAGCGCAAGCGGAAGCAAGGCGTCGCCCTGTTCGGCAGCGTGCCGAAGAAGACGAAGAACCCGGCCACGGCGACCAGGCGGAAAGAAGCCGCGGCCAAGGTGGCCAAGCTCCAGAGGCAACCGAAGGTGCCGCCCATGGTGTCGGTGTAAGTGCTCTTCTTACGCTTCTTCCTCTTTGCCGATCTGGCCTAGGAAACTTCTTTATCCTGCCTTCCTATCTCAGGGCTCCGCTCACCCTCGAGAAGTCGGGCGCCGCCTCGGTCATCAGGTCGGCGGAGACCTCCACCACCAGCCGGCGAATCGACCCGGCCACCGACCTCCGGGAGGCGCAGGAGTAGAACACGCAGGAGGCGCTTGAAGAGTAGGAAGCCGACCGCCTGGCGAACCCGGAGGCGGACAAGGCCGCAGCATCTGCAGCGAGGAAGCTGGCGCCGGCGGAGGCTGATGCCAAGGAGAAAGAGCGGCTTGCAGAGGCCGCATGCCGCCAGGAGCCGCTGCTTGTGACTCCTCTGAACACCGCGCCCCCTTCGCCGGAGTTTGTGGCGACGAATGGGGGAGCCGGCAGTGAGCAGCCAGTCATGGAGAGGGAGGGCGGCGACGTGGCCATGTCGGACGTCATCGTGCCGCCGCCACCGCCAACCGGCGGGACGTAGTGTCACATCCCTAGTTCTGACAATGCCTAGTGCATGCATTAGAGTGTTGCATCATGTTTAAATTTCATAAAACTTGAAATGGGGATTGTTTAAACCCTAGCACCAAATGAATTCAACTAGGGTCAAAATAAAATCTTTTCCATTGAACTCAAAATGCCCTCTAAAAATGTTCAACATTTCTGGTTTGAGGTGAAAGCATCTACCAAAAATGGTTTATATTTTTGCAGACATATTGGGCTCAATTAAATCATACTCTATTTGCATTTGGGCATTTAAATACTACAAATATTTTAAATGCTCAAATAGTCATAAACTAAAATGTTCCATGTTGGATATATTCTATACGGTGGGCATGTGCAATTTAGTGATTTTTGAAAGGGTCTAGGTATTTTAGAAAAGCCACAAAGACTGCAGAATAATAGAAAAATGTAATGTAAATATAAAACAGAAAGCAAAGCAGGACTTACTCCGCACCCACCGCGGGCTCATTGTAGTCACCGGCAGCCCATGTTGGCCCAGCCTCTGCTGCTCACATCAGGCAGCCCACCGCCACCATCTTCCTCCCCTCGCCCGGCATTGCGTCTTTGGGCGGACGCGCCAACACCGCCACCTCCTCGCTACCGGGCGGCCGCCGCCTTCGCTCGATCCGCGTCGAGACACCCGAGGCCCCACTCTTGCTTTCCTCACCGCTCTCTCCTCGCCCTCTAGCCCTCTCCCGAGCAGACCGAACGCGCCGCCGCCACCATCGCTGCTCACCGTGGCCACCGGCCTTCCTCTCCCTCCTCCATGCCCACGAGCTCAGAGACGACCCGATGCTCCTCCAAGTCGAAGCACACGAAGCTCGACAAATCAGAGCGACGCCATCGACCGTCTTCTCCAGACGGCCGCCGGATCGCCATCGCCGTTAAGGCCGCCGTCCGTGCTTCCCCGAGCCCACTTCGACGCCCCCTACAACCGCAGTGAGCCACTATGCCGAACCCCTCTCTCCCCGTGCTCGTTTACCCCCTCTGGCTGTTGCTTCCGTCAAGCCCGAGACTCACTATCGCCGCCATGGCGCCCGCCACAGCCTGGCATTGCCGCCGCGCCCGAGCCCATCAATGCGCCAAGACACTCCCTGCACGCCGAGCACAACCACCAGATCCTCCTCCCAGACGCAGATAGCGCCGAACCCGACTGCCCCCGTGCTTCGGCCGCCGCAAACCTCGTCCCCGGCGCTACTCGGCCACTCCGCCACGCGCCACCATTACCACGGTTGGATGCGGACGAGCATCCGCATCCCAAAGCTGTGCTCAGCGCGCCAAACCGAGCCCTGTGGGCAAAACTCAGAAGACGCTGCCTGCTTCTGGCCGCCGGCGGCTAAGCGCCGAGCCTTGACCCGCTGACCGGTGGGTTTGACTCACGACTTACTTGACTAGGTGGGGCCCTCGCTAATTAACCTAGTTTAGGTTTAATCAAAATTAGTTAGTCTAATTAGCTCTTCGACATCGCGGGACCCACAGTGTCAGTTTGACTCGACCAGCATCGTTGACCTGCTTACGTCACCTGACGTCATGTCAAGAATAATTAATTTCTCGAATTTAAATAAATCTTAAATGAATTATTATTTCCAGAAAATGCCCAAAACTTCTAAAATTCATAGAAATTCAACCGTAACTCCAAATCAAACAAATTATATATGAAAAATGATCAGAAAAATCCAATCTATCCATCTGTACCATTCTCATGCATGTTAGAACAAATTATAGCTGCTGTTTAGCACAAATCATTTAAATGGCATTTGAATAATCACATATGGAGTTTGAATTTGAATCTTGTATTCAAACCAACTTCATTTAATCTGTTGCTAGTTGCATTAGCTCAAACTATAGCATATTGCCATGTCATGATCATGCATCATATTGTGCATTGCATTGATTGTGTTTCCTTCAGTGTTGCCGGTATTTGTCCCCTCTCGATAGACGTGGTTCCGACGATGAGTTCGATGACACCAATGAAGAACTATATTATCTTCAGAAGTGCCAGGCAAGCAAAACCCCTTGTTCATTCCAATACAATCCCACTCTCTCGCTCCTGCTCTATTTTACTGCATTAGGACAACAACGATTCATCTCACACTTGCTGCATGTAGCTGAACCCCTTTATCCTTTGCATGACTCGTCATTCCACAAGAATAGATGAAACCCACTAGCATGATTAGGAGTTGTTTGAGCCCTGTTGTGCCTACTCATTCATGCTTGTTTGTCATGCCCGCTACGCTTAGAGTTGAGTCGGGTACGATTTATCGAGGATGAATCGAGGTGTGTGAACATGTCCCATGTGTGTGAGCTAAGTGTGTGAACACGATTTGGTAAAGGTATCGGTGGGAGGCCATGTAGGAGTACATGGTGGGTTGTCTCATTGAAGCCGCCCTTAGAACCGAAGTTCGTGTTCGTGATCCATGATTCAGCTACTACCATGCATTGGGCCTCAAATATGACCCCGCCGACTTCTTATTCACCCTTGTCCTCTGTCCGGGAGTTGCAAGTAGTTTCGTGTTTGTAGTATGTTTGGAGGCCGGCGCAGCGCTGACCGTAGGGGTGGGCTGTGATGCGGTAGGCACGCGGCACGGTGTACCGGTGCCCGCTTGGTGTCTCGGGAACCCCGCCACATCGCTTGGGGCTGGAGCGAAACTTCGCCGGATCTCCTCATGGATGGAACCCGAATAGGCGATAAACCCGACTAGAGACTTGAGTGTCTAGGTAGGTCGTGGTCTACACCCACGCCGGCTTTCGCTGAAGTCCGCCGAGCACATGTCATGTGCAGACGCTAAGTGGTGGAAACATGTATGAAGAAGTACACCCCTGCAGGGTTAACATCATCTATTCGAATAGCCATGTCCGCGGAAAAGGACTTCTGGGTTGCCTATATCAGTTCATAGACAAGTGAAAGTGGGTACTCTAAAATGCGCAAGATAAGCGTGAGTGCTATGGATGGCGTTCTCGTAGGGAGACGGGAGCGGATCCATAGTGATGTATTGGTTGGTGAATATGTGGACTCGTGTGCGCCACCTCAAAAGAGTCACTTGCAATAGTAGTTCAGGATAGCCACCGAGTCAAAGCTGGCTTGCTGCAGTTAAACCCCACCATCCCCTTGTTGATAATGATGCATATGTAGTTAGTTCGATGTAAGTCTTCTTTGGGTACATTTGTACTCACGCTTGCCTATTTTATGTTTTGCGAGAGACTTCGTCTCGCTAGTAGTTCCACGTGGACTTCGTGTTTAGCTTGTTACCTCGCTACGATCTTGTGCCCTCGGCAGATTTAGTAGATAGTCGCTTCTAAGCCTTTTTCATTTGTAGAAGTCTCAGACTCGCACATGATAGCTTTCGCTTGTGCTTTGACTTGTATGTTTCAATGTCGGGTCGTGAGACCCATGTTTGTAATATCTCGCTCCTGAGCCTAATGAATAAATACTTGAGTCATAGAGTCATGTTGTGATGCCATGTTGTATTTGCACATATCGAGCATATTGTGTGTATGTTATTGAAATGCTTGGTATGTGTGGGATCCGACTATCTAGTTGTTTATCCTTAGTAGCCCTCTTACGGAAATGTCTCCTAGTGTTTCCACCGAGCCATGGTAGCTTGCTACCGCTCCGGAACACTTAGGCTGGCCAAGCATGTGTCCTTCTTCGCTCTGGTTCGTTCTTCGGGAAATGTCACGCGATGAATACGGAGTCCTGTTAGCTGCCATGCCCAGTACCACCGGAGTCCTGCTAGCCAAAGGCTACACCGATTCACTCGTTGATGACCAACAGCGCTCGATGTCGGGTCATGGATGCCTGTCCTCGTAAGTTTGTGCCACTTTGGGTTTACGACTAGCCATGTCAGCCCGGCTCCTTATCATATGGATGCTAGTGACACTATCATATACGTGTGCCAAAAGGCGCAAACGGTCCCGGGCAAAGGTAAGACGACACCCGTGGGAATACCGTGCGTGAGGCCGCAAAGTGATATGAGGTGTTACATGCTAGATAGATGTGGCATTGAGTCGGGGTCCTGACACGTAGGACGGGTAGTCGGCTGCTCCGCCGGTGCCACCAGCCGGGAAGGAGGTGGTGACGGACCTGACTCTTGAGGTCCGCACGCACGCGCGCCGCTGTCTTGCAAAGGCGGTCTCGGCACCACGGCCGCTGGAGGCCGGTGCTGCGAGCTCCTCAGTCCCCGACACTGAGGCGACCAGCGCCGCGCCCGCTGGCTGGGTACGCGGAGGCGGGACGGCCCTCGACGTTCACGCCAAACTCCGGCTGAGGCCGAAGCCCTCAAGCGATGCAACGAGGCGTTCCTGGATTCGCGGGAAGCCATCCATGTAAGTTTCTTTACTTCTTTTTATTTTGATCTTTTTGTTTCCTTTGTGGGGGCGCGCAAGCGCACCCACTGGGTATAGTCCCCAAGTTTTGGGCCGGCTGCTGAGCAGGCGGTCCGGAACTTTAACTTGCAAGTGTTGAATGCTAACTTTATTTGATGTCCCTCTTCCAGGACTACCACAATCTTCGCGCGGCCACCTTCAACTCTGGGGCCCGGGAGCTGGAGAAGTAGACCGCCAACTTGTCTGAGAGCCGGAGTAAGTTTCGACTTCCTTTCTTGGGTGGCACTGGCGCACCCGCTGGCTGTAGTCCTCGAGTTGGCCGATCACGAGTCGGGCCGAATCTTCCAAATGATTTTATTTTGCTGGTAACTTCTTCTTTATGGGGCGCTGAGAGCGCAGACCGCTGGGCTGTAGTCCCCGAGATTCGGGCCGACTGTTGAGCAGTCGGGCCAGATCTCCCCGGCAACTGCATCCCTTCTTCGTTGTTTGACTGGTATTCTTTCTTCTTCCCTTTTTACAGAGGCCAATGCTGCCTTGCAGCAGTAGCTTGGCGAAGCCAACACCGCCCTGCATGGCAAGGAGGTGGAGTGTAGCAAGCTGGCCAAAGAGCATGACCGACTGGTCACTCAGCTCGCGGAGCAGGCGGAGGCCCTCAAGACAGCTCAGAGGGAGGCGAAGGCGAAGGAGACCGGCCTCCTTGCTGAGTTTGAGATCGAGCGCTCCGCCTGGGCCAACAAGGAGGCGTAGATGATCGCCTGCTTTAGCAGCATCAAAGACTTGGTCGATGGTGAGCTTCGTTTTCTTTTCTTTCTTGTTTTGAGTTACCAGCCCTTATCTAGGCCGACTGCTAGTTTCTGACCTTTGGCTTTTCTTGCCTTGTGTTCAAACAGTGTAACGCCCTCGATGCGGCTATATCTCCCACATGTCGAAGCACGACTTAGAGGCATAACCGCATTGAAAGCAATGTCGCAAGTGAGGTAATCTTCACACAACCCAAGTAATACATAAGGGAAAGAGATACATAGTTGGCTTACAATCGCCACTTCACACAATTACATGAATAAAGCATTACATCATCCAGATACAATCAAGGTCCGACTACGGAACCAAAATAAAAGAAGAACCCCAAATGCATAAAAGGTCCCGATCGACCCCAACCGGGCTCCACTCTCGATCAACTAGAACGAAACAACACAAAAGGCAAGATCCTTATCAAGCTCCTCCTTGAGCTGGGTTGCGCCACCTTTCGGGTAACATAGGCACCGCAAACTGGTTTTGAAGTATCCGTGAGTCACGAGGACTCAAAGCAATCCCATTACCATGGGTATCAAGACTAGCAAAGCTTAATGGGAAAGGAAGGGTAAAGTGGTGAGGTTGCAAAGAGCGACTAAGCAAGATATGGTGGCTAACCAACGCAAATGAGAGCGAGAAGAGAAACAAGCGGAACGGTCGCGAAGCTAGCAATGATCAAGAGGTGATCCGAACACCTACTTACGCCAAACATAACCCGAAACCGTGTTCACTTCCGGACTCACGAGAAGAGACCATCACGGCTACACACTCGGTTGATGTGTTTTATTTGGATCAAGTGTCAAGTTGTCTACAACCGACATTAACAAATTCCCATCGCCACATAACGCATGGCACGGCTCTCGAAAGTTTATACCTGCAGGGTGTCCCAACTTAGCCCATGACAAGCTCTCGCGATCATCGGGAATAGACCTTCACCGAGACACTCCGATCAAAGCTCGAATCCCTGACATCAAGACATTTCGACAATGGTAAAACAAGACCAGCAAAGCCGCCCGATGCGCCGACAATCCCGATAGGAGCTGCACATATCTCGTTCTCGGCAACACCGGATAGGTCACCACGAGTAAAACCAGCCCTCGAGTTGCCCGAGGTGGCCCCTGATCTGCCGGTTCGGACCAACACTTAGACAAGCAATCGCCCGGGGCTGAATAAAGATGACCCTTGGGTTAATTACTCCCAAGGAAAAGTAGGTGGTGGTGAGGCAAATGGTAAAAGGCAATGTTGGGCCTTGCCGGACAAGTTTTATTCAAAGCGAATATCAAGGGGGTCCCATAAATCACCCGACCGCGTAAGGGACGCAAAATCCGGGAACATAACACGGTATGACGGAAACTAGGGCGGCAAGAGTGGAACAAAACACTGTGCAAAAAGCCGAGCCTTCCACCCTTTACCAAGTATATAGATGCATTAATAATATAAGAGATATTGTGATATCCCAACATAAACCCCACGCCCACCATGGAGAAATCTTCAACTTCACCGCAACTAGCAACGCTATAAGAGGGCTGAGCAAAGCGGAACATAGCCAAACAATGGTTTGCTAGGAATGGTGTCAAAGGTTAGAGGTTCATGGCAATATGGGATGGCTGGACAAACAGTAATGGGTAGCAAAGATAGCAAAAGAACGAGGCAACTAGCATAGCAATGATAGTAATGAGATCGAGGTAGCGGTCATCTTGCACGAAATCCGCAAGGAAGAAGAACGTGTCCATGAAGAAGACAAACGGACGAAGTCGAACGGATCCTCACACTTAGGAACGAAACCGAAGCTAACGAGAGAAGCAACCCGAAAGAAACAAACAACATAGTAAACAACCATCACATAACCATGGCATGATGCGCAAACAAGTATGATGCATGTCCGGTTTAATGAGGCATGGCATGGCATGGCAAAGTGCAACAAACAATACTACAAGTTAAGTGGAGCTCAATATGCAACGAGTTGCATATTGACAAAACACCACATGCCTTATTTAGTTTGATCTCGGTTATGCTACCCAACAATATTAAATGTTGATTAACATGGCAAGGGGTGAAGCACAACAAAACTACCCACCTAGGCAAGTTTAAATGAGGCTGGAAGCAACGAACAACAAGTCCGGAAAATCCCCATGTGCATATTTTAAGGTTTGGTACTGTTCTGCCCTAAACACAATTTTAGAGTTGTTAAACATGCAAGATGAGTGCACCATGTTAAACTCGGCAAAATTCTACCCCATTTACATATAAAGTTTGTTAAAATCCGAGTTACGGTTAATTATTTATGAATTAAATCATTTAACATAGCATTTGAGCAAATTTAATCAAACAACATTTTAAACATTTCAAACATGGATGAAAGTTGGATATTATGAAACTAGATGAAAAACTAAGCATTTTACATATATAAGTTGTTTTAATCCGATGCACGGTTGTGGAGTTATTAAATGCATGATCACGAAGTTTTTTTCGCAAAAACTGAATTTATTGGAAAATTAGCAAAATCACAAGCGCGGGAAAAAAATAACACGGGCCACATCGGCTGGGCCAACAAAGGCATGTGGGAAATCCAGAGGGGTTGCTCACCCATGGGCCACGGCCCGGATCCGGGCAGCAGAGGAGGCCGGATGGATGTCGGGCTGGCCGGGCTTGCACGGGAGGAGGAGAGGCTCGGCGGTGCCGGCCGGGTTTTGAGGGCCCACGCTGGCGAAGCGAGAGGAAGCGGGCGCCATCGTCTTCTCGATCCCGATCGGGATCGGGAGGCAGGGCGGCGGCGACTCATGGCGACGCCGGCGAGGTCGCTGGGTCGGGCGGGAGGCAGCGGGCGCCGCGGGTTCTGAGTGGCGGATCCGGTGAAGAACGGAACGGCCGGCGATCTCCGATGACGGCGGCGAAGCCGAGCTGGGTGCCATGGCAGAGAGAGAGGAGTTAGAGAGGAGCAGAGGGAAAACGGGCGGAGGCGGAGGCAAGCTCACAACTGGCGGCGGCGCCAAGACGGCAGCCAGCGGCGAGGCGGCGGGAGGACGGCGACGGCGAGGCGGCACGAACCGCGACGGGACGAGCGGCAGGTCCGGCGGGTGGGCTACAAGGACTCTCGTCCGGCCTCGATGGGCTCGGGCGGGTCCAGATCTGGGCCAGGAGGGCCGGCGCGGTGGAGACGGCGGCGGGGTGACGTGGCGGCGAACGATTGGCCGAGGGGGCGGCGGCGGACATGTCCGGCGCGGGGGAAGAAACGTCCAGCGGCGCGAGGGGGAAAAAATTAGGGTTTCGGGGGATCATCCGTGAAAAATGGAGGGGGAGGTCTATTTATAGGTAGAGGGAGCTAGGAGAGTCCAAATGAGGTGCGGTTTTCGGCCACGCGATCGTGATCGAACGACCGAGAGCATGGAGGGGAGTTAGATGGGTTTTGGGCCACTTTGGAAGGGGTGTTGGGCTGGAAACAAAAGAGGGCTTTACGGTTACCCGGTTAACCGTTGGAGTATCAAACGACCTCCAAATGGCACGAAACTTGACAGCGGTTCACGGTGGTATACCAAGGCCGCTTGGCAAACCTCGGCCATTCCGAGAAAGTTTAATACCCACACACGACAAGAGAGAAGAAGGGGACGCCGGATGACATAGGAGTGCCGGATTGCAAAACGGACAACGGGGAAAAGGCTCGGATGCATGAGATGAACACGTACGCAAAACGAAATGCACATGATGACATGATAAAATGCAGATGATGACATGGCGAATGCAACACGCAAGCAAATGACATGGCAACGAAGGCTAATAATCGCGTACACTGGCGATCGGATCCCGGGTGTTACAACACTCCACCACTACGAGAGGATCTCGTCCCGAGATCTAGGATGGCACCGGAGGGAAAACGGAAGAGAAGAGGTAAATCTAAGTTGCTTCTTTGACGAACGAGTGAAACCACGAACCTTGAGAGGTTGAACACATTGAAAGAAACAAAATAACGGAGATGACCAAGATTGCAAACAATCCGTTAGAAAAGATGAACAAGGAGTATTACGAGAATTAAGAGGTTTAGTGATAAGATAGATATTGAAACCACTCCGGTTAAAACTAGATAGAGGAGGAATAAGATTGATATAATTTGGGCACAGACCGGTTGAACATGGAAGGAATTGAACATGAACTT
This sequence comes from Aegilops speltoides, assembly GCA_021437245.1. NCBI lineage: Eukaryota > Viridiplantae > Streptophyta > Magnoliopsida > Poales > Poaceae > Aegilops > Aegilops speltoides. The sequence goes on from CM038144.1 coordinate 390,638,945, forward strand.
GAGAAGATGGGATGATACTTGATGAAATCAACAACACAATCGCCTCCGGAACTATTGAAGGAATGGCACAATGGGTAAAAGGATTTTGACAAAGACTCAAAGTTGAAAAGAGAGGCAAAACTTGATAAGATGAGAGAGCAACGTCACAATGCCTCCTAAGAAAGAAAAGAAGATAGATCATTGGAATAATGAATGGTGAAGAAAATGATAACTTATACCACAATTGAATTTGGAAGGCATCCTTCCAAGAAGGTTCGAACGGAGTTGTTGGAAAATCAACAACGAGAAGCACAAGCTTGTTGTGGGCTTATGGAACACAACTCAAAATGATGAGGTGACAACCGGCCATTGATGGAAACAATTGCTTGCTTGAGATAACGAAGAGATGAAAATTGCTTTCACCGAGAGGATAGGTGAAAACTTGGATCATTGATAAACACCATAATAGCAACATTCCTTAGGGAAGGCTTTAGGTGAAATCTATACCAAGATAACTCCAACGAAGAGATTGATGGATTTAAAATACCTCATTCTTGACAACATGTGAATCACGAAACATGAATGGAAATTGTCAAGAGTGACATAACACCACCTCAAAAGATAAGATAGAAGGAATTGCACTTTGGAATGCAAGATGAAGAATGCTTGAACTCCTCAAAACAAAACATGTGTTGAGCACCATGTTTATTTTGAAGTATAGCTTGATGGATCATAACTTCAAGAGAAAACTTGAAGAACAATTGACGAATGAAAGGAATCCCTGACGAACCACCATGTAGAGCCTCCATGAAGAACTCCGGTAATAGAAGGATCATGAAAAGAAAGAGAAGGTGAAAACACAAGGTGGAGCCTTGCAGTGATTTAGATGGATCTTCAGGACGAGACATCCAAGAGAAACTTGGAACTCCGAAAAAAAATAGATGAAACACTAGATCCGAGAATTACTTCATCATGAACAATCTCCGTAAAAAGAATTGAGTCACCTCGAGGAAATAAGATAAGATTTATTGTATGCTATCCTTCATCAAATTTAATTGATGACAAGCAACGGATTTGCATACTACTTATCCTCGAAGAAAGGATTAAAAGAGATATGGCGCAAGCTTGAGAAAAGTCTTCAACGATCCACCGGTAGGATTTGAACAACAAATGAATTGATATGATGAGCAAGGAAGAGAGATCTTGAAAGAACCACCGTTAGAATTGAAAATGATCGAAGTAGGGGTGCATCACCGATAAGAATTAGCAAATGAACGAAGGTGCTTGAGACAAAATAGATACATGAGAACAAAGAGATCAAGAACTGACTAGAGGATATTTGAACGATGCACCGGTAAGATTTGGAGAATGAAAGCTCAAATCTGAGAATGAAGAATTATGACATGATGGCCTTCGGAGGAAAGAAATGGAAACAACTCATGAAAAGCTCGGATGGTTTAAAGAATTCTCACAATCGAAAACAATTATGAGAGGATGCCATCAAGCCGTAACCATGAATCTTGAAGAGAATAGAGCAAGATTAAAGAGAAACTCTTCTTCGGTCTTCAAATGATGAGAATGACAACGAGAAACACCACCAAGAATTATTGAGGCACACCGGAAGAATCAAAAGCGAAGAGATTGAGCCAACTATGAAAAGAATTTGGAAGAGATCTTGGAGAAAAACATTTGACTGATGACAACTCATTCTTACGTCAAACTTGGAAAAGAATTTAGGATAGCTCGGGAAAATAGAAGAGTCGTAAGATCCTCGAAAAGACACGTGGGTTAGGGCCCACTCAAAAGAACACCGTTGAAATGATTTAAAAGAGATGTTGCACCGGTTGAATTAAATGACTTGAATGAGATACCAATCTCGAAAGAGCTTGAACGGATTAAGAATCGAAACACAAATCTTGTGAGATATCTTGAGCACTCCGGAATAACAAATAGCGAGAAGTAGAATGATAATGAGGTGCACCGGTATGAGAAGACATTGAAATGAGGAAAAAAAATATGATGAATATCGAAAGCTTGAATAGGATCCACCGGAGAAGAAACAACAATGAAGGATGATGAACTTGAAACTGTTGAGCATCTTCATGGGAAATCACCGGATAAGAACATTGATTGAAAAGAATGAAGAGACTTCACATGAATAAATGGATACTTGATTAAAATAAATGAGTCCTTGAAGAAAAGGGTGGGAGGGCGGGAAAACAAAGGCAACTTGGGACGGATGAAACAAACACCGTTGAGAAAACTGAGAATTGATCTTGCGGATGGGGAGAATGATGGGATCATCTCGAAGAGAAGCACGCCGGTAGGAAAAGAATTAACATGACAACCTCAATGATCAAGAAGGATTAACACTCACATAGCAATATGAGAACACCGTTTAGGAAAGGTATGGATTCAACATTTGACATTGAAGCAACTCGAATACCACAAATAACACAAAACAAATGATTGGCTTGCAGAATAAGCCGGAACAAACATATGATAGAGATTTCGTCCGAAGTTTTCATGGTGGGGCCTACACGGGCTCAATCGTACAGCACCATCATGTACAAGGCAGTGCACATGACATCTGAAGCGCCCCGAGTCGGCATAGCCAAGGACTCTTTAAGACACAACGAGACCACTGTAAAACCAACCGTGAATAGGCGGACCACTAGACGTCGAACCCCAATTTCATATCATACATCCGTCGAAAAGATATCCTAAGAGCTACTTGAATTCCCACCTATGAAACTCCGAAACTTTACGGTTATGCAATCTGGTGTTGGGGATACAGGGAGCAATATATATCACCCAAACTAACAATCCCTACATCCAAGCTGTATCCATCCGTCAACACATAACCAAGAAACCTTCGAAATCGTCTACCTCAACCTTCAAAAGCATCCGTTATATGAAGTCATGGCAATACTCCCGTACTCACCTCAAGATTGGGTTAGCGGGTTATCTCACCAACAACTGCATAAAAGAGATTTTCGATGTTGGCGCATTAAACTCGGTATTCCAGAATCTGCAACGATAAAATTATGACGACAACACCTCGAGCTCAACTCCCGGACACCGCCACAACCCCTAAATGACAGGAGGCAACCAAGACAATGTTGTCATCATAAAACCATCGAACGATTCCAAGATACCAGCGTGATCCTAAAAAAATTTTAGTGAAATTTGAGAAGAGAAGAGTCAAAACTCTCGTCGGGATACCTCACCGGAAGGTCGAAGGACCGGGAGTAAAAAGAATTCTAACTCTCCGATATATATAATCCTAAATGACTCAAAACATTTTTCTAGACACCAACTCGCCACTAAAAACGATCAAGCGGTGGGGCTCCTAAGGTCGGAAGGCTCGATTACCAACTTATAACGCCTCGATGCGGCTATATCTCCCACGGTCGAAGCACGACTTAGAGGCATAACCGCATTGAAAGCAATGTCGCAAGTGAGGTAATCTTCACACAACCCAAGTAATACATAAGGAAAGAGATACATAGTTGGCTTACAATCGCCACTTCACACAATTACATGAATAAAGCATTACATCATCCAGATACAATCAAGGTCCGACTACGGAACCAAAATAAAAGAAGAACCCCAAATGCGACAAAAGGTCCCCGATCGACCCCAACTGGGCTCCACTACTGATCAACTAGAACGAAACAACACAAAAGGCAAGATCCTTATCAAGCTCCTCCTTGAGCTGGGTTGCGTCACCGCCGTAACATAGGCACCGCAAACTGGTTTTGAAGTATCCGTGAGTCACGAGGACTCAAAGCAATCCCATTACCATGGGTATCAAGACTAGCAAAGCTTAATGGGAAAGGAAGGGTAAAGTGGTGAGGTTGCAGCAGCGACTAAGCAAGATATGGTGGCTAACCAACGCAAATGAGAGCGAGAAGAGAAACAAGCGGAACGGTCGTGAAGCTAGCAATGATCAAGAGGTGATCACGAACACCTACTTACGTCAAACATAACCCGAAACCGTGTTCACTTCCGGACTCCGCGAGAAGAGACCATCACGGCTACACACTCGGTTGATGTGTTTTATTTCGGATCAAGTGTCAAGTTGTCTACAACCGGACATTAACAAATTCCCATCGCCACATAACGCAGGCACGGCTCTCGAAAGTTTATACCTGCAGGGTGTCCCAACTTAGCCCATGACAAGCTCTCGCGATCATCGAAGGAATAGACCTTCACCGAGACACTCCGATCAGGCTCGGAATCCGGTACATCAAGACATTTCGACAATGGTAAAACAAGACCAGCAAAGCCGCCCGATCGCGCCGACAATCCCGATAGGAGCTGCACATATCTCGTTCTCGAGGCAACACCGGATAGGTCACCTCTGAGTAAAACCAGCCCTCGAGTTGCCCGAGGTGGCCCATGATCTGCCGGTTCGGACCAACACTTAGACAAGCACCGCCCGGGGGCTGAAATAAAGATGACCCTTGGGTTAATTACTCCCAAAGGAAAAGTAGGTGGTGGTGAGGCAAATGGTAAAAGGCAATGTTGGGCCTTCTTTGGACAAGTTTTATTCAAAGCGAACTGTCAAGGGGGTCCCATAAATCACCCGACCGCGTAAGGGACGCAAAATCCGGGAACATAACACCGGTATGACGGAAACTAGGGCGGCAAGAGTGGAACAAAACACCGTGCAAAAAGCCGAGCCTTCCACCCTTTACCAAGTATATAGATGCATTAATAATATAAGAGATATTGTGATATCCCAACATAAACCACATCCACCATGGAGAAATCTTCAACTTCACCTGCAACTAGCAACGCTATAAGAGGGGCTGAGCAAAGGGAACATAGCCAAACAATGGTTTGCTAGGAATGGTGTCAAAGGTTAGAGGTTCATGGCAATATGGGATGGCTGGACAAACAGTAATGGGTAGCGCAGATAGCAAAAGAACGAGGCAACTAGCATAGCAATGATAGTAATGAGATCCAGGGTAGCGGTCATCTTGCACGAAATCCATAAGGAAGAAGAACGTGTCCATGAAGAAGACAAACGGACGAAGTCGAACGGATCCTCACACTTCCGGAACGAAACCGAAGCTAACGAGAGAAGCAACCCGGAAAGAAACAAACAACATAGTAAACAACCATCACATAACCATGGCATGATGCACAAACAAGTATGATGCATGTCCGGTTTAATGAGGCATGGCATGGCATGGCAAAGTGCAACAAACAATACTACAAGTTAAGTGGAGCTCAATATGCAACGAGTTGCATATTGACAAAACACCACATGCCTTATTTAGTTTGATCTCGGTTATGCTACCCAACAATATTAAATGTTGATTAACATGGCAAGGGGTGAAGCACAACAAAACTACCCACCTAGGCAAGTTTAAATGAGGCCGGAAGCAACGAACAACAAGTCCGGAAAATCCCCATGTGCATATTTTAAGGTTTGGTACTGTTCTGCCCTAAACACAATTTTAGAGTTGTTAAACATGCAAGATGAGTGCACCATGTTAAACTCGGCAAAATTCTACCCCATTTACATATAAAGTTTGTTAAAATCCGAGTTACGGTTAATTATTTATGAATTAAATCATTTAACATAGCATTTGAGCAAATTTAATCAAACAACATTTTAAACATTTCAAACATGGATGAAAGTTGGATATTATGAAACTAGATGAAAAACTAAGCATTTTACATATATAAGTTGTTTTAATCCGATGCACGGTTGTGGAGTTATTAAATGCATGATCACGAAGGGTTTTTCTGCAAAACTGGAATTTACTGGAAAATTAGCAAAATCACAGCGCGGGAAAAAAATAACACGGGCCACATCTGGCTGGGCCAACAGTGCACAGGGGAAATCCAGAGGGGCTGCTCACCCATGGGCCACGGCCCGGATCTGTCTGCAGCGAGAGGAGGCGCAGGATCTTCTTGGGCTGGGCTGGTGTGGGAGGAGAGGCTGGCAGGCCAATTTGGGCCTTGGAGGGGCCACGTGGCGAAGCGAGAGGAAGCGCGCGCGTCGTCTCCCTCGATCCCGATCGGGATCGGGAGGCAGGGGCGGCGGCGACTTGCGGCGCCGGCCGAGGTCATGGTCGCGGGGAGGCGTGAGGCGCCGCTGGGGTTGCAGTGGCGGATCCGGTGAAGAACGGAACGGCCGGGCGATCTCCGATGTGGCGGCGAAGCCGAGCTTCGGGGCCATGGCGAGAGAGAGAGAGGAGTTAGAGAGAGAGCAGAGGGAAACGGGCAGGCGGAGGCAAGCTCACCAAGCCAGCGGGCGGCGCCGCCGCAAGACGCAGAGCAAGCGGCGAGGCGGCGGAGGACGGCGACGGCGAGGCGGCACTGAACCGGCGACGGGACAGCGCAGTGGTCCGGCGGCTTGGCGCTAGGACTCGTCCCGGCCTCGATGGGCTCGGCGGGTCAGATCTGGGGCTGGAGGGGCCAGCAGTGGAGAGCGGTGGCGGGGTGACGTGGCGGCGAACGATTGGCGAGGGGGCGGCGGACATGTCCGCGCGGGGAAGAAACGATCAGTGCGCGAGGGGGAAAAAATTAGGGTTTCGGGGGATCATCCGTGAAAAATGGAGGGGGAGGTCTATTTATAGGTAGAGGGAGCTAGGAGAGTCCAAATGAGGTGCGGTTTTCGGCCACGCGATCGTGATCGAACGATCGAGAGCATGGAGGGAGTTAGATGGGTTTTGGGCCACTTTGGAAGGGTGTTGGGCTGGAAACAAAAGAGGGCTTTACGGTTACCCGGTTAACCGTTGGAGTATCAAACGACCTCCAAATGGCACGAAACTTGACAGGCGGTCTACCGGTGGTATACCAAGGCCGCTTGGCAAACCTCGGGCCATTCCGAGAAAGTTTAATACCCACACACGACAAGAGAGAAGAAGGGGACGCCGGATGACATAGGAGTGCCGGATTGCAAAACGGACAACGGGGAAAAGGCTCGGATGCATGAGATGAACACGTACGCAAAACGAAATGCACATGATGACATGATAAAATGCAGATGATGACATGGCGAATGCAACACGCAAGCAAATGACATGGCAACGAAGGCGAATAACTGGCAGACACCTGGCGCATCGGATCCCGGGTGTTACAAACAGACTTCTTCCCTGGCCACTCCGTCGTCGCGAACCAGATCATCGAGGCCCAGTGCCAGGAGTGGAGGGCGGAAGGCGTGTAGATTGCCGCTGACGCCCCCCGTACCCTCAGCGAGCAGCTCCTCAGCATCCAGGCCCGCCTTCGGCCTGCCCATCAGATGTTGCGCCGCCTTCAGCGTGTCGGGGCCCAGGCGATCTCCGCCCTCTAACCAGGTGTGCAGGCTCCGTGCATCCCCAGTTGGACTGCCGACAGCTGGAGGTGGCGGCCGGCCGCCTAGAGGCCTGAAAGGGCTCTGCAGCCCGGGCAGGAGCGCGTCGAGCCCTGGAGTTCATCAAGGCGTGGTACCCTGGGATAGATCTAGCCTAGCTGACCATGTTTCGGCTGGAGGCGCAGGAGGAGCTGGTGGCGGTGGAAGCCGAACTTGTCAGTAGGGTGGCGGCGATCGCTAACTACACCAACACCAGCGTGTTCATCCCGGAGGTGGTCGAAGAAGGCGCCGAAGCGCCGCTGGAGTGGCTCGGGCTGAACCCAGAGGATAGCGAGGATTCGGCTAAAGTAATCGACTTCAGCGATGAAGGGGAGGAGGAGGAGGAGGAGGAGGAGGAAAGCGAGGACGACGTGCCGGAGGTTGGAGTGGATGGTCAGCCTCAACCTGACCAGGCCTCAAGCAATGATCCACGCTCCAAACCACCGACTGCTGCTGAAGGCGGCCAGGCGGAGACCGACCAGCCGCCCGTTCCACTAACGGATGCCGCCGACTCTGCCATCCAGCCACCCGCCGCCCCGACTGGTGCCGCCGACTCCACCGTCCAGCCGGAGCCTTCTGCTGCCCCAACTGGCACCGCCGACTCCACCATCCAGCCGGAGCCTTCAGCTGCACCAACCGGCACCGCCGACTCCACCGTCCAGCCAGAGCCTTCTGCTGCCCCTTAGGATGTTATCTTTTTCTTTTTCTGCTTGCTAGTCTGGACAACTTGGTTAAATTTGCGCAATTCCACCCGCGGGGTGCATATCGAAACTCTGTTGAATGCTGGCTGATAGGCCTTTATGTATGTAAATATTCTATCGCAATTCATGCTTTGCTTTGCCAGCTTCTAACTTTTCTTGCTTTTAATCTCCTTGCTTTTTTCCTTTGCCGCCCTCCCTCGGCTATCCTCTTGCAGAAAGCAGCCCTCTGGATCATGGGCTGGGTCGAGTACTTAGCTTTGATGGGAGAGCAAGTACTTAGCCATTTGGAGTGTTGGCAAGACAAGCAGAAGCCGGCCGGCCGGCTGTTCAGCAGCCTGTCGAACAGGCGCGATGCCGGCCTCGGCTATATGCGTTCTTTCCTTAGCCATTTTTCATGTGGGCACTGTTTTGCAACCTCTGCCCGCCATTCAGTCGCTCTGCGAGCTGCGGCTTCTGACAGGGGAAGTTTCTGGTGCCAACACACTACTTGTCCGGCTGCAGGAAGCGGCATATAGCAGAAGGCGGCGAGCCTCCGGGCCGACTGGTCGAACCCGGTGCCAGGCGGAAATAATAAAACAATACACACTCATAGGCATAACACTTATCATATAGATAAAAGGAGGGTAGTCCCCGAGTTCTTCTCGGGGGACCCGGAGTCTTCGTACATAATACAAAAGGTAGCGATACATATCGCTTTAATCAGAAACCTTCGGAGGAGGTTTGCGTTCCATGGCCTCTCCGTATCCTTGCCTGAGTCATCTCTTTTACGTGCTCTGGGCTTCTGAGCGTTGATCAGATAGTAGGAATCGTTGCCCAGCACCTTGCCGATGATGAAAGGGCCTTCCCAAGGTGTCGAGAGCTTGTGCTGGCCGGTTGTTCGCTGGATCAGCCGGAGCACAAGGTCTCCCTCTTGGAAGGATCTTGGCTTCACCTTGCGGTTGTAGTATCGGCGCAGACTCTGTTGGTAGATGGCGGACCGGCTGAGTGCCAACAGCCGGCCCTCCTCCAGCAGGTCGACGCCGTCTTCTCGTGCCTCCTTGGCGTCCGCCTCGATGTACATGGTGACTCGTGGGGAGTCAAAATCTATGTCCGTCGGGATGATGGCTTCGGCACCGTAGACGAGGAAGAAGGGCGTGAAGCCAGTCGACTTGTCGGAGTTGTGCGTAGGCTCTAGAGGACGGCCGGCAGCTCATCGACCCAGCAGCCGGCCGAACGCTCTAGAGGATCGACCAATCGGGGCTTGATGCCGGACAGAATGAGGCCGTTTGCTCGCTCAACTTGGCCGTTTGACTGCGGATGGGCAACGGACGCTAAGTCCAGTCGGATGCCCTGTGTCACGCAGAAACGAGCCAAGGCTCCTTTGGAAAAGTTTGTGCCGTTGTCGGTGATGATGTTCTGTGGTATGCCATACTGAGTGATGATGTCGGCGATGAAAGTCACGGCAGTAGGCCCATTCAGCTTCAGTTTGGGGTATTGCGGGGCGAAGCCGGCCCGAAGTTTTGACAGGTTCAGGGACTAGGGTGAGGCTACCCGTGGCCCATTACTCCGACAGTGGCGTTACCCACCGTATAGGAAGTATTAGACCCAGACACATCGCACAATTATCGTGGCGCTCCAAAGTCAAATTCCACATTAATGTATTCACACTCAGAGGGTAAGTCTTCATTGATTGAAGATATACGTTACTTCGTGTGTTGCACATCTAAGTCGTCAACATGCATAAGCGTTAGGATGTGTGTCCATTCACAGGACATTCGAGGATTCTAAGATATTTAGATCACACCGCAACCTTCAAAACCTTTTCTCATCCAAGGGCTTAGTGAAGATATCTGCCAATTGCTCTTCAGTGTTGACGTGAATGATATCAATGTCTTCCTTGTTGACATGATCTCTGAGAAAGTGATGACGGATCTGAATGTGCTTTGTCTTCGAGTGTTGAACTGGATTCTTAGAAAGCTTGATGGCGCTTTCATTGTCACAGAAGAGTGGCACATTCTTCGTGTTAATGCCATAATCCTTGAGAGTTTGCTTCATCCATAGAAGCTGAGCACAGCACGATCCAGCAACAATGTATTCAGATTCAGCAGTGGAGAGTGACACATAGTTCTGCTTCTTTGAAGACCAACAGACAAGTGATTGACCGAGAAAATGACATGTTCCTGAGGTGGACTTTCGATCAACCTTGTCACCAGCATAATCAACATCAGAATACCCAATCAGATCAAATGTTGAGCCCTTTGGATACCATAATCCTATCATTGGGGTGTAAGCCAAATATCGAAGAATTCGCTTCACCGCTAGGTGATGCGACTCCTTTGGTGTCGCTTGGAATCGGGCACACACGCAAACGCTAAGCATTATATCTGGCCTAGATGAACATAAGTAAAGTAAGAAACCAATCATGGAGTGGTATACCTTTTGATCAAACTCTTTACCATTGTCGTCAGGACCCAGATGACTTTTGGTTGGCATTGGCGTTGTGTATCCTTTGCAGTCTTGCATTCCAAACTTCTTCAGGCAGTCTTTGAGGTATTTCTCTTGTGATATGAAGATGCCATTTCTTTATTGTCGGATTTGAAGACTGAGGGAGTCCTGGACTAGGGGGTGTCCGGATAGCCGGACTATCAATATCCGCCCGACTCCCAGACTACGAAGATAGAAGATTGAAGACTCCGGCTCGTGTCCGGATGGTACTTTCCTTGGCGTGGAAGGCAAGCTTGGCAATACGGATATGTAGATCTCCTACCATTGTAACCGACTCTGTGTAACCCTAGCCCTCTCCGGTGTCTATATAAACCAGAGGGCTTTACTCCGTAGGACGAACATACATCTCAACAATCATACCATAGGCTAGCTTCTAGGGTTTAGCCTCCTTGATCTCGTGGTAGATCTACTCTTGTACTACCCATATCATCAATATTAATCAAGCAGACGTGGGTTTTACCTCCATCGAGAGGGCCGAACACAGGTAAAACATTGTGTCCCTCGTCTCCTGTTACCATCCGCCTAGACGCACAGATTCGGGACCCCCTACCGAGATCCGCGGTTTTGACACCGACATTGGTGCTTTCATTGAGAGTTCCTCCGTGTCGCCACCGATAGGCTTGATGGCATCTTCAACCAGCAACGCTGTCGTGGTGAACTTTTCTCCCAGACAGATCTTCGATTGGCGGCTTTGCTGCGGGCAATTCACTTGGCCATCCGAGCGATCGAAGCTTCGCCCCGCCGTCAGTCGATTCGGAAGCCTAAGCTTCACGGCCGATGACCGCGGAGACTTGATCTTCGACGGACTCGAGCCTGACCAAGCGTGCCGACTGCGTGACGATGGGCGCGATCTAGCTCGCCACGGACGGTGCCTTGGTGGTCAGACGGATCCGCTTGACCATTAGCCCGAGCCGATCGCCCAGATCGAGGGTCGGTGGATAGACGCCGCCGGGGCTTCAACATCCGCGGCGATGGGCGAACACGGATCTTGTCCCTGTGAAACTCGTGATTCCGGCGCGGACTCGAACCTCCGCGCCCTACCAATCAGTTCAGATTAGGCGCGGTTATGGAATTCACCGCCGCGGACATCTTCCAACACTCGCCTTTTGGCGATATCCTGAATTCACTAAAGCATCTCGCTATCGGAGAGCCTGGCGGACTATGGCGATGCGGTTGAAATGCAGACGACGAAGAAATTCAGAGCCCACCCACCACCCACTTTGTAGCCCTTGTCGGCGATTTAACCGACATGCTAGACTTCGACTCCGACAACATCGACGCTATGGACGGCGATGCGGAGGCGAAACAGAACCAGCGCCTCTGAGGCACTGGAAGGCCACCTCGTCATATGACGTATACATGGTGGATACCCCAAAAGAAGGGGATGGCGAAGAAGCGGCGCCGCTCTAAATCCCGCCACAGCAAGAATGGAGATTCCGGCACAGGAGACAATAACACTCCAGAGAGCGCCGAAGACAATCCCCTCTAGCAAGACTCAGCGCAGGAGGATGCAGAAGCAAGCCCCCACGAGAGGGCGGCAGACGAAGGGGTTGAAGATGATAACTATATGCCTCCCTCGGAAGACGAAGCAAGCCTCAACGATGACGAATTCGTCGTACCTGAGGATCCCGTCGAATAAGAGCGCTTCAAGCGCAGGCTTATCGCCACAGCAAACAGCCTAAAGAAAAAGCAGCAGCAGCTTCAAGCTGATCGGGACCTGGCCGATCGATGGACCGAGGTCCTCGCGGTCGAAGAGCATAAACTCGAACGTCCCTCCAAAAGTTACCTAAGACGCAAGCTGCTCCCCGATTAGAGGAGGAAGCATACATACCTTCATCACCGGCGCCGACGACATGGTCGACCGACCACCCGTGGTCGTGACGAAGAGGCATCGGGCCCCCACCAAGACCGTACCCGGCATCGCTCCAAAAGTACGAAGCCAAGAGGGAACGCGCCGGACTTGCGAGACATATTGGAGGACAAAGCAAGGCAATCCAGATCCATCTATGGATCACGTGGGCGCCCCACGACCCATGACAAATACCGTCGTGCCGGATACAATAACCCTGGCCGGGCCGAACACAGCAGACAACGCTCCCTCGAGCTGCGTTGCGATATCGCTCAATACAGGGGCACCGCACACCCGTTATGCTTCACTGACGAAGTAATGGATCATCAGATCCCCGAAGGGTTTAAACCCGTAAACATCGAATCTTACGATGGCACAACAGACCCCGTGGTGTGGATCGAAGACTACCTTCTCCACATCCATATGGCCCGCGGTGATGATCTCCACGCCATCAAGTACCTACCACTCAAGCTTAAAGGACCAGCTCGGCATTGGCTTAACAGCTTGCCCGCAGAGTCAATTGGGTGTTGGGAAGACCTGGAGGCCACGTTCCTTGATAACTTCCAAGGCACATACGTGCGACCACCGGCGCCGATGACCTAAGCCACATTATCAGCAGCCAGACGAATCGGCGGACAATTACGACACAGTTCTTGACGAAGAAAACCAAATCGCCGACCGTCCGGATGCGAGGCCCTCGCAGCCTTCAAACATAACATCCGGGACGAATGGCTAGCCCGGCACAGGGCAGGAAAAGCGAAATCCATGGCAGCCCTCACATCGTTAATGACCGCTTTTGTGCGGGAGAGGACAAGCTGGCTAGCTCGCAGCAACAATCTCCGTAAAAATTCTGGCAGTCCGGATACTAAGGACAACAACGGTAGGTCCCGCTGAATCAAACACAAGCGCCGCATTAACGGCGACGATAAGGAGGATACGGCAGTCAATGCCGGATTCCAAGGCTCCAAACCCGGTCAGCGGAAGAAGCCATTTAAAAGAACCACTCTGGGTTCGTCCAATTTGGACCGAATACTCGACCGCTTATGCTAGATACATGGCACCTCTAAAAAGCCAGCTAACCACACCAATAGAGATTGTTGGGTGTTCAAGCAGGCCGGCAAGTTAATTGCCGAAAACAATGACAAGGGGCTAAATAGCGACGACGAGGAAGAGACCCGGCCGCCGAACAATAGAGGACAGAAGGGTTTTCCCCCACAAGTGCGGACGGTGAATATGATATACTCGACCCATATACCCAAGAGGAGAGGAAGCGCGACTCACGGACGTCTATGCGATGGAGCAGTCGCCCCAAAGTTCAACCCATGGTCCTCTTGCCCGATCACTTTCGATCGAAGAGACCATCCGACCAAGCATCGCCATGGCGGATTCGCGCATTGGTTTTAGACCCAATCGCCGATGGGTTTCACCTCACGAGAGTCCCGATGGGCGGCGGTAGCAACTGAACTCGCTTTATCGGGATCAAAGGCGCAAAATGGGCATAGACCCATCAAGGATTAAACCTACAAAGACAACCTTTAAAGGTGTCATCCCACGAGTAAAGCCAATCAGACAGGCTCGGTCACACCGAAGTGGTCTTGGATCCCGGATAATTTCGAGCGAAGAGTTAATCTTCGACATAGTCCCGTTCGCGGCGGCTATCACGCTCGCTTTCGGATGAACCGCGTTCACAAAATTCAACGCGGTGCCGCATTACGCATACCTAAAGCTCAAGATGTCGAGGCCCTCGCGAGTCATTACGGTCAATGGGAATACGAACGCTCCCTCCGAACGAGGAACATCTGGCGACTCTCGCGGCGAAATCTGAGTAGCCTTCTAAGGCAATTCTCAAGTCCGGACTAAAAAGCGGATACATCAAAGCGCGCCGAGCAATACTAACCAAGACCACTGGCGCGATCGAGCATCGTAGCAATGCGGCCCCAACCTCGCCCGCACATGATCACAAGAATAACACTCGCGTACATCATTACGCTTTGGAGATACCATGGGCGCAGGGAAGGGCTCGATCACAAGGGACCAAGAGTGCGGCTCGACCACACCAGGCTCACACGAGCCCCTTTGTTTTTTATTTTTATCTTTTCTTCTTTTATGTATACAGGACTCTGTTAACTGAAGCCCAGTTCGACGGCGAACTTGCGAACTCATGATGCAAGCAATGGGACTAAAGGAGGCATGGCAAGTAGTATTGGTGGTCTCAATTACGAGCATTAAATTCAATTACATACACCAAGTCTGCAGCTCATCCACGGAGGGGGACATGTTTATTTAGTCCAAATCCCTTGCTTATCAAGACTATTTGTATCATCCGCTCTACTAGCGCGACTTTCTTTCATAAATAATGCAGCACCTTTTTATTGCAATTGCGTTATCTTTTATATATGTTCATTACATGACATCTTGCACCCGTATATTTTGGTACGGCCGAATACACCAGGGGCTTCTGTTCCCCAAATTATGGTGTGATAAAGTCTGAACACTTTCACAAGTGCGGCACCCCGAACTTATAGCATTATATGAATCGGCTCCGAATCATGTCTTGGGTCAATAGTTGGGTTTGCCCGGCTACCATGTTTTGGTGCCTTACGTTCCGTTCCGTTGGCTAAGGTAGCACTGGGAGAACCACTGCGATTGCGCCCCGGTTGAGCCGGGTTAACGCCTTAGTGGAGAAAGCTAAAACTGACTGGCATGATAAGGCGAGAGACTGGTCGCTGTTCGAGAGGTTCTTTCGGGTCCTTAAAGACTCACGCCACTTCGAGCGAAGTTCCGGATAATGTCCGATGAAGGCGTGGATAGCGCCCCGGATTTGGTCTTCCGAATACCAGGGGCTTCGCCAAAATTTAAAATTATAGAATTCTATGGCTAAGTGAGAGTGTTCAAGCATTATAAGTCCGTTTGCCTTGTTAAATCGTGTTGGCGCCTCCTCGATGGACCCAAAATGGGAACAAGAGTGCTCAAGTTTATCACCGAACACCCCAAAGACTCGTGGCTTGGGGTCTGAAGCCAACGACTTGCCATCTCTCGATTTAACAAACGGCCGCCTGAAGGTAATATTTTAAATTAAACAAGCGTTGCTCATGGCGCATATAAACGAAGTTTTAGGCGCACGGATAAATACAGCGAGTTCACTCAAAATTACATTTGGGAGCACTCATCGCAATATCGCAGCTCCTTCAGACAACTTTATAATACCGCTCCGGCGTGCGATGCTCCTTGCCGTGGCGGTGGGTCCGTGAAGCTTCTCGCATCGGTTGCCCCATTGCACCTTCATGCGGGCAAGGGCCCGACGAGCGCCTTCAATACAGCAGGCGCTTGACTACATCCAGCCTTGGGCATGCATCCACCAGCCACAGACGAGGCCAAAGTAGCTTCCGGCATGGCCTGTCGAGCCATAGCGGACAATGAGGCCCTTCATGGCCTCCTCGGCTACTGTGGAGTTCGACCAACCGCTTCATTTGGTCGCTTGGGGGCACCGGATGGCCGCCTCGGCAGATCGAGACCGAAGACCTTCTCCGTCGAGCTCCCTCCTCACCATGATAGAATGCAGCGCATCGACGCACTACGCGGCAGATCTGCAAACGCCTCGAGAGCTCGAATTGGGTAAGTATCCGGTAATTCACATTAACATGCCTGCTTTGCATGAAAAAGGCCTTACCCGCTGCTATCTTCTTTATGTCCTCAACCTCCTAAAGGGCCTTCTGGGCCTCGGCCTTGGCGGACTTGGCACTTTCGAGAGCCGAGGCAAGCTCGGACTCTCGAGTCTTGGAGTCACGCTCCAAACTCTCATGCTTTTCCATGAGAGCCTGGAGCTCTTGCCGAACTTCCGCCACCAGTGCCTCTTGCTTTTCTCGCTCAGCCCGTTCCGTGGGCGATTATGTTCGACGCGGACATGGCATCCTTCGTGGCTGCCACCTCGTTAGTGGCCCCCGCAATACACATATTATCCTTGTTAATTTTATTCGCAACCAAAATCCTTTTACAGAAGGTACTTATTCAAAGAGGTGTTACTCACCTTCTTTCTCCTCGAGCTGCTTCTTTGCATGGCGAGCTCTTGCTCGGACCGCCGAGATCCTTTTTCAACACCGACCTCCGCCGTTAATGCGGCAGAGGTCAAGCAGCGCAGCCCGCAAACCCATATTGACATATTTTTAGCAACCTGCAGATATCTTGTTAGATCCTTAGTTCGGCTTTTCCTTCCGAACACCGAACTAAGCATCGAGGCTCTTGTCTATGCGGTATTACATTACATAATTTTAACTTCTTACCTCGAAGCTCTGTTAGAAGGCTGCTGCGAGCTTTGGTCGGCCCGCTCTTGGCGAAATGAACCTTCTCAATCACGGCACTCATGATAGTGCGGTGTTCTTCCTCGATGGAAGCGCCTTTAAGCGCCTCAAGAAGTTATCCGGCGCCTCGGTTGGGCGGAGGCAGCTGGCGTCCACGGTCTGCCCTTCTTTGAAGGGGCGCTTGCGGACTCGAACCACTACGGGTTCCGATGTAGAGTCGGCGCAAAGTCCGGAGGTCGCTCGACGGCGCCTCCGAGCCTCCTCCGATGGGTCCCTTCTTGGGATCCCACCTCGGCGTCCTCGGCGGCGCGGGGGGTAGAGGCGGTCGGGACGGAATTTACGTCCGACGAAGCCAACGACCCGCTCATTGAGTCGGGGAGGTCGTCATCGACCGGACTACGGACAGAATGCGGCGTTAGAAGGATACTACGCGACATGAAAGGTACGGCATATAAATGATCCGAATACTTACGATCCGGCCGGACACCTGGCCCTTGGAGGCCACTCATCCTCGCCAACGCTGATGTTGGCGAAACTGTCCGGGGGGATAGTTCTCCCCCTCTTGGACCCTTCGGCCGCCCCGATTGGGGAGGCCTTCCTCTTCTTCTCTCCCTTCTCTGGGAGAGAGTACTCCTCCTCCTTGTCTTCAGGGGAGGAGTCCTCGTCGTCGTCAGACGCCTGATTACGGGAACTCTTTCGAGTCCCCGTGGCCACCTTCTTGGCCTTCTTCTCCGGCACCACGTGCGGTGTTGAACCAGCAGCCTCGCTAAGCGGGCGCCCATCGGTTCTTCGGCATGGGAGCCGGGCTGATGAGCAGCTTGGCCTTCTCCATCCATTACTGTCAAAGGAAGAGGCAGATTAAAACCTCACTAGAGTCAATCTAATTACCACAAGTGTCCCATAATGGGGTTGAATCACTTACCTCGTCAGTCGGAGACTGCGAGCTGAATCCGCGGTCTTCGGTCCACGGATGCGGGGCTTGGCGCCCTTGAACAGCACCCTCCGGGCACCTTCGTGTGTTGTATCGAAGAGCCCGCTTAGTGTGCAGTGCTGTTCGGATTGAACTCCACAAATTGAATGCCCGTTCTTGGCATGGGAGAATCCACGGAGGAGCATGACTTGGACCACGTCGACGAGCCGGAGCCTATTGCTCACCATCTTCTTGATGCAGGCTTGGAGTCCTGTCACCTCCACCGGACTGCCCCATTGCAAGCCCTTCTCTTTCCAGGAGGTGAGCTGCGTGGGGATTCCAGATCTAAACTCGGGGGCCGCCGCCCATGTGGGCTTGCGCGGCTTGGTGATGTAGAACCACCCCGATTGCCACCCCTTGACGGAGTCCACGAAGGTCCCTTCTAGCCAAGGGACGTTGGGCAATTTGCCCAACATGGCGCCTCCGCGATCTCGCTATGCGTCCCTTCACAACCTTGCTTGACGTTGAAGGTCTTGAGCCACAGCGAAGTGGGGCTGGATGCGAGAAAGGCCTCGCACATGACGATAAACGCCGATATGTTGAGGATGAAGTTGGCGCCGGATCGTGGAAATCGTGCCATAGTAAAACATGAGCCCCGGACAAATGGATGGAGCGGAAAGCCCGATCCGCAGAGGAAGTGGGGAGGAAGACGACCCTCTCATGAGGCCGGGGGTGGGGATGAGCTGCCCTCGTCGGGCGGACGATCATAATATCATTTGGAAAGGTATCCGGCGTCGCGCAGCTTGGTGTCCTCCTCCTTAGCGGTGGAGGCCAGCCATTTACCTCCCGCTCCGGACATATTCGGAGAAGGTTGAAACGAGATGCGCGAGCTTGGGCGTTGGAGCTTGAGTTCGCAGGGATGGATGAGCAAAGGAGGAAGAAGGCGTAGGTGAGAAGGTGAATCCTTATCCCTTATATATAGCGGACAAAACTATCGTCCCCACCGGCTGGTAAAACTCGCTTATCTCCCAAGCGCCACCATCAATGGCGCGGTTGGGTTACCCACACACGTATTGATGAGAATCCGGAATAAGGGGAACACGATCTACGCTCGACGGGACGTGCCAAGAAACCGCGCTAAACGCGTCCGAGGTGGTATAGTAATTCAAACAAAGGCTTGGTTGCGGTGTGATGACACGCCGCATAATACGTCGCCAGATTGAGCTAAGTGTACATTTTATTCTCTCTATGGTGGAATGTGGAATTTATTTTGCGAGCGGACACTATCCCGGTGTTCATTATCTTCTCCGGATTATTCAAGGAGGAACCCGCCTTGCAATGCCGAACATTATGCACGCCGGACTTATCGTCATTGAAGACCGGTTCAGGGCTACCGAGGAGTCTGGACTAGGGGTGTCCGGATAGCGGACTATCAATATCCGCCGGACTCCTGACTATGAAGATAGAAGATTGAAGACTCGGCTTGTGTCCGGATGGTACTTTCCTTGGCGTGGAAGGCAAGCTTGGCAACACGGATATGTAGATCTCCTACCATTGTAACCGACTACTGTGTAACCCTAGCCCTCTCCGGTGTCTATATAAACCGGAGGGCTTTAGTCCGTAGGACGAACATACATCTCAACAATCATACCATAGGCTAGCTTCTAGGGTTTAGCCTCCTTGATCTCGTGGTAGATCTACTCTTGTACTACCCATATCATCAATATTAATCAAGCGGGGCGTGGGTTTTACCTCCATCGAGAGGGCCCGAACCTGGGTAAAAACATTGTGTCCCTCGTCTCCTGTTACCATCCGCCTAGACGCACAGTTCGGGACCCCCTACCCGAGATCCGCCGGTTTTGACACCAACAAAGACCAAGGAAGAACTTTAGCTCACCCATCATGGACATGTGATATTGCTCTTGCATCATGTGTCCAAACTCATCTTTGTATCTCTTGTCAGTGCAGCCAAAGATAATGTCATCCACATAGATTTGGCACACAAATAGTTCACCGTCGTATGACTTCGTGAAGAGTGTTGGATCTAGTGAACCATGTTTGAAGCCTTTGCTCTTCAAGAAGTCTTTGAGCGTGTCATACCAAGCGTGAGGAGCTTGTTTGAGGCCATATAGTGCCTTGTTGAGCTTGTACACCATATTAGGATGTTTTGGATCTTCAAAGCCAGGTGGTTGTCCAATACACTTCTTCTTCAATCTTGCCATTGAGAAAGGCACTCTTCACATCCATTTGGTACAGAAGGATATTATGATGGTTGGCATATGCAAGCAGTATGCAAATGGCTTCAAGTCTTGCCACAAGAGCAAATGTTTCAGCGAAGTCAATCCCTTCTATTTGAGTGTAGCCTTGAGAAACCAAACGAGCCTTGTTCCTAACAACTTGACCATGTTCATCTTGTTTGTTGCGATAGATCCATTTGGTGCCAATGATATTATGCTTGCGAGGATCAGGACGTTTGACTAGTTCCCAAACATTATTCAGCTCGAACTGATGAAGCTCTTCTTGCATGTCTTGAATCCATTCAGGTTCCATGAAGGCTTCATCAACTTTCTTGGGTTCAGATATAGAGACAAATGCAAAGGGCCCACAGAAATTTGCCAGTTGTGTTGCTCTTGAACGAGTGAGTGGACCAGGTGCATTGATGCTGTCAATGATCTTCTCAATCTGTACTTCATTTGCAACACGGGGATGTACTGGACAAAGATTTTGCCCTTGTAGATCATTGTCTTCAACTTCCACATTTACTTCAGGCTGAGCATTATCGTCAGGTTGACTTGGTGCAATGATGAGTTTATCTTCAGCCTGAGGTTCAGATGGTATGATCTCTCCAGTACCCATGAGCTTTATAGATTCACTAGGAGGAACTTCATCTAGCACATTGGCAGGTGCTCTCTTTGCGAGCCGTTAGTCTCATCGAACCGCACATCCATGGTTTCAACCACTTTATAGTGAAAGAGGTTGAAGACTCTATAGGAGTGCGAGTCCTTTCCGTATCCAAGCATAAAACCTTCATGTGATTTCGGTGCAAATTTTGAAGTGTGATGTGGATCCTTGATCCAGCACCTAGCACCAAATACTCTAAAGTAACTGACATTTGGCTTCTTACCAGTTAGCAGCTCATATGATGTCTTCTTTAGAAGCTTGTGAAGATAAACTCGGTTGATGATGTGGCATGTAGTGTCAATGGCTTCAGGCCAGAACTTTCTTGGAGTCTTGTACTCATCTAGCATCGTCCGAGCCATCTTGATGAGGGTTCTGTTCTTGCGCTCCATGATGCCATTCTGTTGAGGTGTGTATGGAGCAGGAAACTCATCAGTGATGCCAAGTGTATCAAGGTAAGTGTCAAGGTCGTTGTTCTTGAATTCTGTGTTGTTGTCACTTCTGATGTGCTTGATCTTGACACCGTAATTTGTCATGGCACGATTGGCAAAGCATATGAAGACATCCTGCACTTCAGTCTTATAGAGAATTATATGCACCCAGGTATATCTTGAGTAATCATCAACAATAACGAAACCATAGAGACAAGCAATGGTAGTAAGAGTAGAGTAATGAGTAGGGCCAAATAAGTCCATGTGAAGCAGCTCGAAGGGTTGAGATGTCGTCATG
The DNA here is from genome assembly GCA_021437245.1 of Aegilops speltoides. Classification (NCBI taxonomy): domain Eukaryota; kingdom Viridiplantae; phylum Streptophyta; class Magnoliopsida; order Poales; family Poaceae; genus Aegilops; species Aegilops speltoides. Next base: position 390,660,147 of record CM038144.1, read on the forward strand.
ATTGTCTTCGAGGGATGCTTGGCCCTAGTCATCTTCCTAGCTTCACAGGCACCACACAGATGGTCTTTCTTGAACTTGACGCCTTTGATGCCCACGACATGCTTCTTCTTTGCGAGAGTGTACAAGTTCCTCATGCCCGCATGTCCTAGCCTCTGATGCCAAAGCCAGCACACCGAAGCTCTTGCTAGAAGACATACGGCTAGCTGTGGTCCTGCTGAGAAATCTACCATATACAAATCATCTTTTCGATACCCTTCAAAGGCTAGAGATTTGTCAGATTCCATAAGGACAAGGCAACAATATTTTCCAAATATCACAATCATATTCAAATCACATAGCATTGATACAGACATTAAGTTGAAACCAAGGGATTCAACAAGCATCACTTTATCCATGTGTTGATCCTTTGAGATTGCAACTCTACCAAGACCCAATACCTTACTTTTACCAGTGTCAGCAAATGTGATATGACTCCTATAAGACGGCCAAATACTTGAATCCATCGGAAGACTTCGATCACCAGTCATGTGGTTGGTGCAGCCACTATCCATAATCCATTCTGAAGCTTGAGGTGTCATAGCCTACAGTACAGTTTGGGGGATAGGCTTCACCAAGAGAGTTGTGAAGCATAAACATTTGACGAACGAATGGAACATAGAAGTTCAGATCTTGGTTAGGATAGATAGGATGAGTGTCCAGGAATCCTGGGATGAAATACATAGTGAGTCCATTTAGGCATTTTATCTTGCGCCCAACAAGATGTTTAAGGTCCCCAGCATAAGCATCAGATGCCTTTAATTTCCGGCTGGAGACCCTTCCCTGCAAAAAAGAGTTAAGTTTTCTTAACCACCCACATTTTCAGGGGTGCCTTAGAAGCAATGAGTCTAAGTGCAACATCTGAGAACTTCGGCTTTGAAGCCCTAGCAAATAGCCTTGCAGGAGGAGAATAATACTCATAGGAATAAGCAGAAAAGTTCTTGGACTTATGAACATAGCGGTTTGAAGAAACACGCTCATATTGAAAATTCTGAGTATGATTTCCCTGCAAAACATTGGCGTTAGGGTGACTCAGGTGAGTCTTTTGTCTGTATGAGGCCTTTGGACCATACGAAGCCTTTGGTCTGGGGTTTGTATTCTTCCCAGGTGGTGTCATAACGACATTCACGGGAAGACTTTCGAGACACCTTTTGGGTACCCAGATCTTCTTAAGAGGTGGTCCATTCCTACAGTTAGTACCAATATACCTGGCAAACACTTCACCATTCTGATTTCTGAAAAGTTTGTAGGTTGCATCAAAGGATTCATCAATGATAATTGGGTTAGCACTAGTGAAGCCAGATAAGGTAGATGGATCTACTGAAGGACCCTTAGCAGCAACCCATGTGGTTTTGGGGTACTGCTCAGGCATCCAGTAAGAACCATCAACATTCATTTTCCTCTCGAACCCAACACCCTCTTTCCTAGGGTTTCCGTTCAGAATATGCTTTTTAAGGACATGACATAGTGTCTGATGCCCTTTGAGACTTTTGTACATTCCTGTCTCAAGTAATGACTTCAACCTGGCATTCTCATCAGCAATAGTAGTGGTATCCTCAGATGAGGGGTTAGTTACCACATCAAGATTGAAGATATTACCTTGAGAGTAGCAGTTGAACATTCAAAGAACAGAGACAACATTATCATGCTCAATACATTTTAGACATAGTGGTTCAAATCCTTCTGGCGGAGGCGATCATTGAGCATGGGTGACTCGTTTTCCTTTTGAAGATCTTCATGAGCCGATCTCAATTTCTCAAGTTCCTGCTTCCTTTGAAGGTAATCATAGGAAAGCTTTTCATGAGAGGTTGAGAGCGGTTCATGACGACTTTCAAGTTCCTCATACTTAACATGAAGATTTTTAATGTCTTCAATTAAGGACTGAGATCGGGTCATTTTCGCGTCCAACAGGTCATCGCTTTTGTCTAACAGTTTTTGAATATGTTCCATGGCATTCTGTTGTTCAGTTGCAATTTTAGCAAGTGTTTTGTAGCTAGGTTTAGATTCACATTCAGAGTCATCTTCACTTGATGTTTGAAAGTAAGCATCGCGTGAGTTTACCTTGGCACCACGTGGCATGAAGCAGTAGGTGGGAGCAGAGTCATCCTCATCCTTGGCATCAGCGTTGGTGACGAGGCCATTGTCTTCAGTGTCGAAGATGGACTTGGCGACGTATGCAGAAGCTAGAGCCAAGCTTGCCACTCCAGAATCAGATTCCTCCTCGGACTCCACCTCTACCTCCTTAGATGCAGACTCCTCCTTTGAATCCATCTCCTTGCCAACAAAAGCACGAGCCTTGTCATATGAGCTCTTCTTGTGTGAAGAAGACTTCGAGGAAGACTTGGAAGAAGACTTTGAGGATTTCTTCTTCTTCTTGTCATCAGAATCATATTCCTTGCTCTTCTTCTTCTTTGTCTTGTTGTCCCACTGTGGACATTCAGAGATGTAGTGACCAGGTTTCTTGCACTTGTGACAGGTTCTCTTCTTGTGATCACGAGAGGAAGCTTCATCATTCCTTGAGCTGGATCTTGAAGACTTTCTGAAGTCTTTCTTCTTGGTGAACTTCTGGAACTTCTTCACAAGCATAGCAAGCTCCTTTCCAATGTCTTCAAGATCACCAGAACTGCAGTCAGATTCTTCTTCAGACGAGGAGACGGCCTTTGCCATCAAAGCGCGAGTACGACCATAGTTGGGACCATAGGTATCTCTTTTCTCAGATAGCTGGAACTCACGTGTGTTGAGCCTCTCAAGTATGTCAGACGGATCGAGAGTCTTGATGTCAGGGCGCTCTTGAATCATTAGGGACAGGGTGTCAAATGAGCTGTCAAGAGATCTTAGAAGTGTCTTGACGATTTCGTGCTTGGTGATCTCAGTGGCGCCGAGTGCATGAAGCTCAATGGTGATATCAGTGAGGCGATCGAATGTGAGCTGGACATTCTCATTGTCATTTCTCTTGAAGCGGTTGAAGAGATTGCAAAGAACACTGATCCTTGAATCTCTCGGTGTTGAGACGCCCTCATTGACCTTGGAGAGCCCGTCCCAGACCAGCTTTGCAGTTTCCAGAGCACTCACACGACCACACTGCCCCTTGGTCAGATGACCACAGATAATGTTCTTGGCAGTTGAGTCCAGTTGCACGAACTTCTTGACATCAGCAGGAGTGACACCTTCACCAGTCTTGGGAACACCGTTCTTGACGACATACCAGAGATCGACATCAATGGCTTCAAGATGCATGCACATATTATTCTTCCAGTAGGGGTAATCAGTGCCATCGAAGACAGGGCACGCAGCGGAGACTTTGATTATCCCTGCAGTCGACATAGCTAAACTCTAGGTGGTTAAACCGAATCACACAGAACAAGGGAGAACCTTGCTCTGATACCAATTGAAAGTGCTAGTATTCAACTAGAGGGGGTTGAATAGGCGATTTTTTTATGAAAGTCTTCAAAACATGAGTGTTTCGAAGACAAATGATAGAAAAGACCCTATTGCTATGTAGCGGAAGGTAGACTACACTAGACAAGCCATAATCAAGTAAGCAATGAAGTGAAAGCACGAAGACTATAAGCAGCTAGGTAGATTGGATCAGGATGGAAGATAGTATGAAGCCAAACAGACAATAGTCTTCACACAGTGAAGTCAAACAGATAAGGCAAGTAGGCGCAGACTTCACGAAGACAAACTATAAGTAAGGTGAGAGAGGTAGGATAGAGCCAGTTGCTCGGAGAGGACAAGGGGTTTGTTGGACCAGTTCCAGTTGTTGTGACAACTGTACGTCTGGTTGGGGAGGCTGAGATTCAACTCAGAAGACCACGTCTTCACCTTATTCCCCTTGAGCTAAGAACACTTAGTCCTCGCCCAATCACTCTGGTAAGTGTTCAAGGGAGACTTCCAAACCTTCACAGACTTTGTTCACCGGCAATCCACAATGACTCATGGATGCTCAGAACGCGACGCCTAACCGGCTGGAGGATTCACAGTCCTCAAGTGTAATAAGTCTTCAGATCACGCGGACAGAAAGACTTCAGTGATGCCTAACACTCTTTGGCTCTGGGTGTTTTGGGCTTTGTCCTCGCAAGGATTCTCTCTCAAAGGGTTCAGAGGTGGGTTGCTCTCAAACGACAAAAGCCATGCACTAACTCTGAGAAGCCACCAATTTATGGTGTAGGGGGTGGGCTAATTATAGCCAGGAGGCAACCCGGCCTGATTTGTCCAAAATGACCCTGGGTCACTAAGGAACTGACACGTGTCCAACGATCAGATTTCAAACACACGCGGCAGCTTGACTTGGGCTACAAGTAAAGCTGACTCATCCAGCTCTGGATAAGATTTGCTCTCATTGTCTTCGCTCGAAGACATAGGATTTGGTTGAGCATCACTTCAGTCACTTTGACTTAGTTCACTTGGACCCCACTTAACAGTACGGTGGTTCCTATGACTCAACAAAGAAGAAAAGGAAACTACGAAACAACTATGTCTTCACACGATGTCTTCTCATGTCATAGTCTTCAATGTGAATGTCTTCACAGACCACCATTGTCTTCAATATCTTCACACATTTTTAGGGGTCATCTCTGGTAGGTAAACCGAATCAATATGGGACTACTACCTGTGTTATCCTGCAATTCTCACAAACACATTAGTCCCTCAACCAAGTTTGTCGTCAATACTCCAAAACTAACTAGGGGTGGCACTAGATGCACTTACACATCATTGTCCTAATGATGTGATCTCGTTTATCAAATGACAACACGTGTCTATGGTTAGGAAAGATAACCATCTTTGATTAATGAGCTAGTCAAGTAGAGGCATACTAGGGACACTATGTTTTGTCTATGTATTCACACTTGTACTAAGTTTCCGGTTAATACAATTCTAGCATGAATAATAAACATTTATCATGAAATAAGGAAATAAATAATAACTTTATTATTGCCTCTAGGGCATATTTCATTCAACCACCACCTCCCGCCTTCGGACCGCGATGGTGGAGCGGGTGATGGCCACGGTGGCCGGCAGTGGGGTGGCGGCCACGACGGCCACCTCCCGCCTTCGGGGCGTGGCGGCGGAGTGGACAACGGCCCTGGCTTTCGATGGTGGTGTGGCGGCAACGGCGGTCGGCAGCAGTGCTAGAGAAGGACGAATGGACACATACACATACGATTAATAAAAAAAACATCTGCGATTTAATTACCGACTATACCCCGTCCTATGGGGTGATATCTCTTTTACCTAAATGTGTGAATGCTAATAGTATACAAGAATATAGGCATGTAGGTGTGTTGAATCTGCCATTTTTTACTAAGGTAGTCAATAATAGAGTTGTTCCTATTGTTGATAAGATTACTGCCCTTGCTCAAATAACGTTTATCAAATATAGGTTTACTGATAGTGTGGTGCTTTTACATAAGATACTAAGAGCATCTCTAACAACTACCCTATTTTATGGCAGAAAAAGTTGGTGGAGTCAAATATTTTGGGCAAGAAAACTGGTTTTTTTGGGTACGAAGAGTCGCCTTCTCCAACAGCAGCCCTATAATAGGGCACTCAAACATTCAAAACTGAATCTACCGTCGTTAACTATCGAAACTGAATTTTAGTGTCAAAAATCTAAAACTGAACTAAAATGAATTTTACTAGTACTAGGAGCTGAGAAGCACTAAAAAGTGGAGACGCCGGTAGCTAGCACATGTTTAGAAAATTGAAACGATGGACTTGCACTTGCACTGCACGTGTTTGGTTGTATGCAACGCCTGGTGTGTGGTGACCTCTTGGCCTAGTTGGTGAGGTTACCAGCACACTTCGACACAACCATGTAGCACACATCATAAGTAGAGCAGAGTATAAACAGAGGATCAACTACTTAATAGCATATTTCATATAAGCAGTACCACACTTCATAACAGTTCAAAGCATAACCATAAATAGTTCAAAGCAGACTCGATATTAATTAGAACGGAGGTGCCCCGGCCCTACTCCTTGGTGGGGAAGGCTTCATCGTGCTTCCCTCACTTGTTGACGACCTCAATGCCATCTTCGTCGAAGATGATGACCTTGAGGGTGTCAGGAGTGAGGAGCTTGAACGTCACCATGTAGTCAATCTTGATCTGATGAACGGCTGCGTAGGTGGCCCAACCCTGATCCAGGGTCACCCTGCCGTTCATCAGATTCACCGTCACCTTCCATGAGCAGCCGGTGTTGTTCCTGAGCTTGAACTCCGTCGGCACCGCGACGAAGTGCTTGGTGAATTCCAGGGGCATGGGGATGCACTCAAGCTTCAGTGCAAGGATGACCTTGCAGAAGTGAGTCGGGCCATCCTCCTAATGGTAGTGGTCGTAGTTGCGGCGCTTGTTGCTGGGGGGCTCCTTCATGCCCTCGTGGTCGCCACCCTCAGGCGTCTTCGGTCTTCCTCGGTGGTGGGCGGCAGCACAACCTCGTCGGGCATTGGGTGAAAGGGTTGCTTGCCCTTGTTGTCAAGGTCCGGGAGCACCTCATTGCTCTCCTCGATCTGCACACAATTCATGCAGTCAGGCACATCATAGAGTTCATGGCATATTGAAGAGCATGTAGTTAAAACGGTATGACTGTCACTCTTCTCCTCCTCTCCATCGCCCCTATATTTACTCACCCTGCCCAACACTACTTACCCCCCCCCTCTCTTCTCTCACTATCAACCTTCCTCCTCCCCATCGCCGTGAGCTCTAGCTCTAGCTCCAACTCCAACCCCTTCCCTTGGGGTATTGGCTGGAGGGCCTTCTTCCTAGGGTGGTCGGTTGGTGACTGCACCAAGTTCGAGAACACCATGGAGGTGTGCTCGAACTTCGGCTCCATGCTTGACATGCAGAAGGAATCTAATGCAGTGCTCATGAAGGCCACTGCAGAAGAGCTGAAGACGCTGATTCCTAACCCAACGAAGGGCGCGATGGCAGTTGACATCATTCGCTGGGCCATGAATCAGGCCATCTCCGACGATGCTAAACAGAGGAAGAAGTGGTGCAAGTACAAGAACTATTGGGATCCTAATGACCGTCGTGCCGCAGTGTAGTGGGAGACGACTATCGCTCCGCCGACTGTCATCGGCGGGGAGCCTAAGGAGGAGGAGGAAGTGGTGCAGATGCCAGCGAGGGTGCCAGAGCCAGGCCGTCGTACCTGGCAGATCGACCTCGACTCCGCCGAGGACGACGATGATGACCCGCTGGCCCGCACGGCGATGAAGAAGAAGATGAAGGCCAGTGGCTCGACCCACTGCTCCGCACGCCGGTGACGGCTGCCGCGGTGAGCCGGTGTCCGTTATGTACCCCCTATCCCCCTATCCCCCTTCTACATCCGCATCTACCTCTATTCTGATCTTGCATGAACTAGTTTGAAGTACTATGAACTTGTATGAACTCATATGAACTAGTATGAACTACCTCTACATGCTTATCTACCTCTATTCCCCATTCCCCTCCGCCATGGATCGAATCTATCGCCGGATCGAACGAGAAAAAGTTCTGCATGTCGAATAGAGAGAAGTGCTTACCGCCATTGCCATGGGCCAAGTGATGATCCGCTCGCCGGTGATGGAGTCCGGTGGTCTTCTTGCTCTGCTCCGATCCGCCACCGCCGGTGAGAGTTGGGAGAGTGGGGAGAGGGAGCGGTGAGGGGCAGTGAGGCTAATAATTGCTGGTGCTTGGGAAGCAACGCGGCTTCTCGAGCGTGGCCGCGCGCGTGTAGCCGCCGTCGCCCGCGTGCACCGCTCGGGCCTGGCCCTGGAGAAACTGCCGATTCATGCGTTCCCAGGGAGCCAGGCCCAGAAGTGCTTTAAGGTTCATGCCATGCGAGCCGAACAGTGAAAGCAGGCAACCAATCAGCCTGTTTTCATCCCGCGCGAGTCAGACCGGTCCTCATGTAGGCTACCATACACGCCCTAAAGTGCGCTCATGTGCTGCTTGAGTCTCAGGCCTCCGATTTTGAGTGCCTGACTCCAGTTATCTGCGTGCCTGGTGCTCTTAGGTCATGCTAGATAGAAAATGCTTAGAGTGCCAACCAAACAAGGTATAGGCTAGTGTCCGGCTTGCATCTGGCCAGGAAAATGCATCTCAGGGTGGCAACCAAACAGCCCCTAGGACGCCCCACGGGCTAGTCGCTGCCGTTGCTAGGACACTCCCCTAGCTCCGGAGCCAGCCAGCTAGCCAGAGCTCGAGCGGTACGAGCAGCAGTCACGCCGACGCACATCGTGGTCGCAGCCAGCATCGCGTACGACAGCAGCTAGTCCGCCGGCGCGAGGGTTGGGGCGTTGCCTCCCCGAGCAAGGCGCACGGGGTGGCCTGTTTGGTCAGTTTTAGAGGCTGTAATTTTTCAGATTTTATAGGATATACATTTAAATACGCTGCTTTTCTAAGAAAGAATGCGTGCACACATGTTGAATTTGAAGCTTATTCCATGTGGAATGAGTACTGATAGTTTATAGTTAGCATACAAAGATTGCTTGGCTAACATAAGTTTCATCATCTTAAAAAGGTTGTCAAATATTGCGCCGAATGTTCATGAGCAAACTTCGGGTAGTACTACCTATGGTATTGGTAAATTGTGTACTACCTCTCTCTCAGTTTACAGGGCGTGCGCGTACCCCTAGGTCGTCAATTTGACCAGCCTAATACAAATCATATATTACAAAAAATATATCAACATAAACTTCGGAGTTTCTATTTTTAAAAGGTATAATTTTTGTGTTACATAGTTTCTATTAGGGTGATAAAATTGGCAACCTAGATATACGTGCAGGACTTGTAAACTGAAACGGAGGTAGTAATGATTATATTTGATTAATGCTTCTAGCTATTTAAAGGCTTTGCATCTGTACCTTTGATTGGTAATAGCCGGCTTTGTTGAAAAACATAAAAAACTCAACAATAACTTTCATTTTTTTTTCGAGCACCTGTTTTCATGGCCATCTAATGTTTATCTCTTTCTAATACCAAGTATGAGGTGAGGATATTCATTTTTGCGCACACTTAGGCTACTATCTGAGAAAATTGAGGTTTTAAGTCTACATGTTAGTTCACATCTCCTACAAAGTGAAGACTCAAATGTATGCAGCTAATGGTTTTGCTCATGTTGTCTATTTATAGCTCAAACTAAATAAACATGTATTTGTTATCAACTTATATATGCTTTCCGAGCCATTTACATGTAATTAATGTCTGTGGACGCAGCCGCCCTTCTTGAAGGGTGCCGGGTGTACCCCTTCCCCACCCCTTTCGTGTATCAGGAGAAATCCTAGGATCAATCCGGGCAGTAGCGTGAGTTCTTCTTGAAGGTATTGCTTGGTACGCGGCAATTCAAAGGCACATGAGCATGGTAGGAATCTCCGAAGGGCGCAACGGTTGCGGGACATCTTCGCTTTCATCGATCTGGCATTGTTGCCATTTGTTTCTCTTTTTTTCTCTTGGGCTTGATTGTGATGTTTGCCCTAGGAGTGGACTCACAATTGTAATGGGGTGTTACTGTAGCGAGTCAGACGAAGTAGCTTAGTTTTTTGTCTTCTTTTTATTTCAAGCATTTTTTGTTAAACAATTTTTTTGAATTTCTCAAACATTTTTAGAAAACGCGAACAATTTTTGAATATGTGAACAAAATTTGAAAATGGAAACATTTTTTGAAATTCCAAACAATTTAAAAAAAATAAGAACAAATTTTGAAATTATTGAGTTTTTGGAAACACAATCATTTTGAATTGTGAACCTTTTTAAAAAAACAGAAACATTTTTTGGAAATTCCCGAAAACATTTTTGAAAACAAAATTTTTTGAATTGAATAAAATTTGAAGACATAAGCATTTGTTGACATTCAGACCAATTTTGAAATTCCAAAAAGTTTTTGAATTTTTTTTAAAGGGAACCTCTTTTGAAAATGAAAAAACCCATAAAAGAAACAACAACAAATGAAAGAAAACAGGTACCATGTCCTTAAAAACCTTATACTCTCTAGAAAAATCCTAAAACCAGGAAAACAAAAACCTGACTAAATGGACCGGTCTTGTCGGCTCTGTGTAAAACGACTACAACACGATGCAGCAAGCGTCACATAGGAAATTGGCAAAGGTGCACGTACACCAAGCCCCAAGGTGTAAGCGCGAGAATGTAGGCGATTCCTATTTGGCGCTTTAGGCGTCTGTTATTGTGTATTTTATAAACAGGCACCTGAACCGCCCCGTGGTGGGCTGCCCCAGCTAGCTTTTCTCTTGTGTGTTTAAATTTGCAAAAAAGCTCTACAAGTTAATGCATGTTAAGGTGGGATTCGAACCCGCGGCGCAGGGGTTCAGAGCAACACGTGGTAATAAACTAATAACCCCAGCCAATTCACCGTCTGGTGATCACATAGATCTTCTTTCCTCTTTTGTTCTTTCCTTTTCTTTAAGGGCAGTGCTAGGCGTCAGCCGGCTGATCCGCGCGTGGGATCAGCCGGCTCGACCGCCGTTCGATTTAACCGTTGGATCCCCTTGAGAAAGACTGCATGCACATGTCGCTTTCATGCTGACGTATTGGTGGACCGCGATTGCTTTTCCTTTTGTACTAATCCATGTACCGCTCCTTCTGCTGCTGCGCTAGTAGCCCACACCATGTTCATTTCCTCCATGCTGCTTAGCCAACCAACGGTGTATGTGCTGCTCAACTACCTTAGATTTTGAGCAAAAAGTGCACGGACGCAGCTACCTCAGTTCATTAGTTGCTCCCAGTAAAGAGATGGAAACACAAAAAATAAAGGAAAACACTTGCATTCCATCAGCTGATGCGTGCAGGACATCATCGGCATGCGCTGTCGTCCGATTAAACATGATCGTACGGTGCGGCAAGCCATCATGTGCGATCGACACGTGCCCACATTGCAATGTCATTGGTGCTTCCGAGACATCGTCATTGTTGCGGAGGCGAGTTTCTGAAACATCATTTGCAAAGGCGTGTTTGCAATGTCACCGGTGTTTCTGAAACATTGACGTTGTTGCAGAAGCATGTTTCTAAAATATTGTTGCAGAGGCTTGTTTCTAAAACATCATCCTTGTTGCGGAGATATGGGTCTGTGAGCTCACAGGATTGCAAGACGACACATGTTGTCAAGCCCCTTTGCAACACACCACATGTTATGAAGCCATCAAGCATCCCATCACGGCTCCCTTTTTGAAACATGGTGCATGTTGTGAAGTCTCCTTGCAACACGGTGCATGTTGCGAAACCCCTTTGCAACATGGCGCATGTTGTGAAACCCTTTTGCGGCGTGACACATGTTGTGAAGTCTCCTTGCAAAATGGTGCATGTTGCGAAACACCTTTCCAGTATGACGCATGTTGTGAAACCCCTTTGCAGTGTGACACATGTTGCGAAGTCTCTTTCCAGAACGACCCATGTTGTGAAACCCCTTTGCAGTGTGATGCATGTTGCGAAACCGGCTTTGTTGCATATCATGCTAACCATTTAGCACTCGGTGGTCTAACCTTATAGCAGCTTGCGGCGTGCGAGACGCCATCCTTGCGGATGTAGTGGCCGCAGAGCCATCCTCTTCCGCTGGCTACAAGCAGCATCGCGTAGCTCGCTTGCCGGCTTGTCATCCAAAACAGGTCTTGCATCTTGCTATGGAGGAAGCAGCACACGTAATCCAGGTAGCGATGCATGGAGTAACTTTTATTGTGCATGGCAGCAAGTACACTAGCATGCAAAGGAATCATACCATAGGCCACGGGGACCACTCACGAGCAAAAGATGGGACAAGGACAGGTGCGCAAGAGAAATCAGGGGACCAGCGCGCGCCCAACAGAAGTCGTGATTAGGCGATCCGACGGCTTAGCGCGTGGCGGACGGGTCCAGTAAAATCAGCCGCCTGATTTGAAGTATTTTCCTTTCTTTTTCCTTCTCTCTTTTCTTTTTATTTTCTTTTTTCCTTTTCCTTTTTCTTTTTCCATTTTCATTTATCCTTTTCCCTTTTTATAATTTGATGAAAAAAGTTCACCGGATTTTATGAATGTTTTTTCAAAATTGATGATTTATTTTTAAAATCGATGAAGCCTTTTCAATTTCGATGGACCTTTATCAAATTGATGAATTTTTTAAATTTCATGAACATTTTTCAAAATCATTAAACTTTTTTTCAGATATGATGAACTTTTTTCCAAATTAGTAAACTTTTTCGAAGTTGATGAACATTTTCAAAATCAATGAACTATTTTTCAAATTTGATGTATTTTTTTTAAAATTCCATGAACTTGTTTTTAAAAGTTCATGAACTTTTTTTAAAAAATTGTGATTTTTTAAATCCGTGAACATTTTTTACATTCACAGTTTTTTTTTCAAAGTCATCTTTTGACCAGTCATCTGGTCAACCAGGACCGGGCAATCATTGAATGAAGCGTGCGCGTAGGTTTCCGCTCTTATGTGCCTTGTGATGAACCGACCCATACTAGGAGCTGCTTAGCAGTGGCGGAGCTTGACAAAAATGGATGGGGGGGGGGGGCGAATTTTTTTTACCGCAATAAAGTAGAACTTGTAACCTTAAGACAAAATTCTATTCATATTATCTATATTAGTTGCAAAGCACATGTATTAGTACAAAAAAGAACTAGACTAAAACATATATCTTGTCTGCTTGGATGCATATACTGCTGAGCTTTCAAACATCAACCAGTCATTACCAAACTATGGAGGTTCTACGGATCAGTTTTTCTTTCTCTTTTTTAGACCCAATTCAAGTAACTATCTGAACAAATTTTTGCTGCCAACAACAAGACAAATCCTTATTCACACCGAGTGAATAGGAGTACTAATCAAACTCACAGGAACCAAAAGAACTAGACGAGCAATGGCCGGCCGGCCGGTCGCCCATTCATGCATGCAGATCTGAGCAACAACATCGGCAAAGAACAGATTGGTGGTGAAGACACGAGCTCGGCCGCGTCCTTGTTCCTCCCTACACGGCGTTGTCGCGGCCACGCCAAGATGGTCGAGTGGAGCTCTTCGCAAGTCGGCGTTGAGCACGTGTGGCGACAAACGGATGAGATGGAGCAATGGCGCTGAGTAGCAATGCTTGGGAGGAGATGAAGCGACCGATCGACCAAGCAGTCGAGTTGTGTATGGGTGAAGCTGAAGATGATGGGCATATGCATGCATGTAAACATGGGATTAAGGCATATACTAGTACCTCATCAAAACTAAATCTAGTTTGGGCTGGGGGGGCCATGGCCCCCTCAGACTTCTACATAGCTCCGCCGGTGCTGCTTAGGGCCATGTACATCGGCAGAGACGCTTGGTGTTTGTAACATATGCACACATTAGCTCTATAGACTACCCAAAACATAACGCACAGCAGGGGCGTCTGTTAGGCAGGCTGTAACACTCCAACCGTCCGTAAATATCTAGCCACGAATATGAGATCTAAACAGACTACAGGCGACAGACTCGTACAATGGAAAATAAGCTATCTGTAAGCAGTGATTTATCCGCAAACGTCGGTATTTGGGCAGACAGGCTCGATAGTTTTTATGTTTCTCTCTCCCCCACGTCATCTATTTTCCTACATGACTTTTGTTACAAACAGCTGACTAGACACCATTGTGCATGCCCTTAAGCGCCACAAACACCAACCGACGCTAAAGGTGCCAGTTAGAAGTTCCCAAGACTGTATTGTTCTTTTGCATAGGACCGTGTTCAGGCTGGGCTGGATTATGATCATACGGGAGTCCGCAAGAGTCTATGACCCCAACTAAAAGAAAGAGAGAGTCTATGACCCACCTACTTCCTCGTTTATAAATGTAAGATGTTCTGGCCTTTTTCCGAATTAGATGTATATAGACACATTATAGTTTGTTTGTTCACTTATTTTATGTTGTTCATATCAAGACATCTGAAACATTTTTTTTCTTTTGAGGGAAGATATCTAAAACATCTTAATTTGTGAATGGAGGGACCGAGGGAGTACTTTCGGAAAAATAAAACCGACCTCCGCTCTCCGCTCTTGAAAGAAAGAGGCTCTTAGAGCATCTTCAGCTGTTCGCCCCTTTAGGGTTAGAAAAAATCGCCGCTTGAGGGCGAACCGGCGATATATTTTCGGCATGGGGGCGATCGGGTTCCCAGTCGCCGCCCCCAGGTCGACCCCAGACTCCCTGTTTGTACATATTTTTAAAAAGACACTCGGGCAAAATTCGGCAAACACGACATAGATTCGTCGATATTTATGCATTCCACAGTTTTTTTACATATAGAAAACATAAAATCTACTAAAAAAGAAAGCAAAGGCCTGCTGCCCGGCCGCCTACAGGTCGAAGAACTTGTTGAAGGCGGCGTAGTCGTAGTCGTTGCCGCCGCCGTCGTCCTCCTTCTCCTTCTTCACACGGTCGCCCCTGCTGGCCCCCTGCTCGGGGTCGCCCTGGCGGACTGGTTTGGCCGGTGGCGGCGCCTCGTCGTCGCTTTCCTCAAGAAAAGCGGCGTCGTCGATGCGCCGCCGTGAGAATCAATGAAGGTCGATCGACGGCAATTTTTAGCATTGATTCCCCGTGGAAAACCGGGGCAATAAGGACGACGAGGCGCGGGGTTTCCTGACTCGGCGGGCCCGCCATTCTTTCGCGCCAAAAACGATTGCCTTAGACGCCCGGCGCGCTCACATGGCGGGTTTGGCTCGAGTCACGGCGCCGATTTAGGCCTAACCGGCGAAAATTGGGCTTCTGAGGACGTGGCTGGGCCATTTTTTCGGCGCCGACGCTAAAAGATGATTTTGGGATGGCTTGTTTTTTTTTTTTTTTTTTAGCTGGAGATGCTGACTGGAAAGGGGAAAACTAAGAAGAGTTTACGATCCGATCGACCGAGCTGCCTCTACGTGCCATCCTCCCTCACCGATCGGAGATCAGGACTGGACCGACACGACACGTTGATCGACCCCACCTACCAGCCTCACGCTCCTCCCTCCCCGTCGAAATCCAGATCCTTCACACCCAAAAAAACACCACATCCAGATCCTTCTGACAGCCACGAACTCTTCCAATCACAAACGCAAACTGGTTTCCCGAAAAGCAAAAAAATCACAGCACAGAACCGCCTCCGCCGCCCTCTGACATCTGGGCCCTGCGCGTATCGGTCCCTCCCCGCCCAGCCACGTCTCCGCATAATAGCACATGGTCGACAGGAGCCGGCCTGTCTCATCCTCCCCTCGCCCCCTCCCTGCTCCGCACGACGCGAAGCCGATCGGGGCCGTACTGCTCGCCTGCCCACCTCCGCCGGAGAGGAGCAGGAAGAGGAGCAATCGCCCGTACCGGGCCTGCACGCCATGGCGCGCAGCGGAGGGGGCTGCTGCCCCTCCATGGATCTGATGCGGTCGGAGGCGATGCAGCTCCTGCAGGTCATCATCCCCACCGAGTCCGCGCACCTCGCCGTCTCCCACCTCGGCGATCTGGGCCTCATCCAGTTCAAAGACGTGAGTCCCCCGTGTTCCCCCGCCGTCGATTTTAGCTGCCTGGCTTGTTTCGGTGGAGGATCTGGCTGGTGCCCGCCCCGATGTGCCGATCTGAGCTGGTCGCTCGTCGCTAGGGTTCCGTGCTCGCGATTCCCTGGGAATTGGCAGGGGGTCACAGATGACATTGCGAATTTGGGAACTAAGACTTTTGTGGGGCGTAATTATTCACTTTTTAGCACCGCTAATATAATATTACTACACGTTTCCAGCGTAATTGTGATCTGTTGGTTTGCATTGCCGTGACCCATGATTGGTAGTTAGCACTTAGCAGGGCTCGCTCTTTAATAGGGAATTATTTGCCTTGCTATTAATATGCAAGCGCACATGATTCTTAGATCATGGAGCTCGCAGTGCATTTTCATGCTTGCGAACTGTTCTATGTGCTATGTGCTATGTGCTGCTTTTCATTTTTGGCTGATTCCCTTGCTGTTAATCTGACGTTTATTTTTCTTCCCTCAGCTCAACGCAGACAAGAGCCCGTTTCAACGCACCTATGCTGCCCAGGTACTTTTTGCTCGTTTATGTAAACACATTTTTCTTAAGTAACATTTTGATAGGTCTGGACTATCTTCTTGAAAGTTTATCATAGCAGTTTATCGGTTTGCGTTAATCATACCATGCTTTGTCGGCGTTCATATATATATAATGTCCTCACAAGACTATAAATCCCCATCTAATGTTGTTATTTTCACTGTCTCTGTTGCTGTTGCTACTCCTTGTGCAGATCAAAAGGTGTGCCGAAATGGCCCGCAAGCTGCGATTTTTTAAGGAACAAATGTCGAAAGCTGGAATACTAGTTTCTCCTATGCAATCAACCGAAACTCCTCTGGATTTTGATGACATGGAGGTATGCCAGTGAGATATACTGCTTATCATGCGCAACTCATAAATCTTAAAAGTTTATCTTTTTTAACACTTCCCGAGGAACAGGTAAAACTTGGAGAACTGGAAGCTGAACTAACTGAAGTAAATGCAAACGATGAAAAATTACAACGGGCCCACAATGAGTTACTGGAGTACAGTACTGTTCTTCAAAAGGTATAGCTACCTAGCCTTGTCATTATAGTAATTATTCTTGAACGCATGTGCATATATTGCGGCATGTACGCATGTTGTGTCAGTCGTACGCATATTTGCTAGTAGCGAAGTGCCCATGCGTCGCAATGGATCCAAAACAGACTGATACAAGTTCACAAACTTGAATAAAAATCACCCTAGTTTAGGTAATATGTACACTAAAATTATGTTATGTTTTACCCAAATTTATTCCTCTCATCTGTTTGGATGAAGTGGGCGATGTGGGAGCTGGCCTCGAGAGACTTTAGGGGATTTCTGTAAATATGGAGCAGAGTGGTGGGGGCCTTTCTGCAAAAAAGCCACAGCTTACCTTGTATGTTTTAGACACACATCAGATGGTCAGAAATGATGAATGACACACACCATCATCACCGAGTCTTCTATAGGAGTAGAGATGTCTATCGTTGCCTCAACTTGAATTACTTCCAAGATTTATCTTATGGGGTTAGACGTGTCATTAATGTTTCAAGCTACTCTCGATTGTGTGTTAAGATAGTAAGGTCCCAAGACCAGTATTTGAATGGCAGTAGTATCTTTTTTGCCATGCTAAGAAACAATGTTTGACATGTATCACATGGGAGGCTTGAGAGATAAACTGTTAGCTAAACCATATGTGTGTGGGTGTTGGGGTGGGGTGAGGGTTGACAATACTGTCACGCATCCTCTTAACTACAAACATGCAAAATTGTACCCAACTTCCCGTTGTCGCCATATATGGTACTATGGCAGTGCTTCTCCTAAATTTCCTTTTAACTTTCAGGCTGGTGAGTTTTTCTATTCAGCTCAAAGAAGCGCTGCAGCACAACACAGGCAAATGGAAGCAAATCAGTCTGGTGAGACTTCCCTGGAGAGTCCTCTGTTGGAGCAGGTGAAAATATTGTTTCAGAAACAGCATCCTGCCTCGCCCTGTTCTATTTTCTCTTACTGATATTTTGCTGGTTGAATTTATAGGATATGTTAACAGATGCATCGAAACAAGTGAAACTTGGCTCTTTGAGTGGTCTTGTGCCAAAGGAAAAGGCCATGGCTTTTGAACGTATCTTATTCCGTGCCACAAGGGGCAACATTTTGCTCAGACAAGAGTCTGTTGATGAACCTGTCACTGATCCGCAATCCGGAGAAAAGGTAGGTTTTTTGTTACTTGCAAAAGTCAGTATCCCTCCCCTTTGAGTGATACAACTTAACATGTTGACAGTATTTCCTATGGGTATTATGGATTTAGTGTCCAGTGCTTCTTTAGTTCTGAAGTTACACTCATTATTATATTCAAAACACACTTATCTGACACCTTTTACATGGCAATGCAGGTGTACAAAAATACATTTGTCGTATTCTACTCTGGGGAGAGGGCAAAGGCCAAAATTCTGAAGATATGTGATGCTTTTCGTGCAAACCGTTACCCTTTTCCTGAAGACCTTGCTAAACAAACACATACTGTTCAGGAGGTCAGCAGTTGGCAATATTTATTTTCTGACATTCTTCATTGATTTTTTTGTGTTCTTTTGGAATTTGTATTTTGGCTTAAATCCGTGAACCTTGCGATATAGCACTTCTAGTGAGGAAGTTGGTAGTTAAGAATGGTAGTGTGTAGGAGGCACTGTGCTTTGCATGTGATATGAGCTTGCTTAACCTCCTATTCTTCTGCTACTGCATTGATGTCATTCCAATGCCAGATTAAAAAAAAATCTAATTAAATGACTACGCACGTTGTTTTGCTCCTTCTAATCTTATTTTGTTGTTGGTGACTACTGCAAAATGATTTCATGTTGTTGCATCGTTTTTTGAACATAAGGGAGATGTCATGAGGAGATCGTTGCCTTGTTATTCTTATGTGTCACACTGCTACTAATTTGAGCCTATAAAGATATAACATGTACTGAAATACTTGCAATCATGCAGGTATCTGGAAAGATATCAGAGTTAAAGGCAACAATTGACATGGGATTAGCTCATCGTGACAGTATACTCAAAACTATTGCATCAGAGTTTGAGCATTGGAACCATCTGGTGAGTTTGTATTGCTTATCTTGGCATCTGATAAGCTCTACTCAAGAGTTCGAGTTCTGTGTACTTTGGTTGTTACTGTAGATGGTGTGCGGTGGAGTTCTGGTTTTCACGGTTCCATCATTATTTGCTAATTGGCACTGAAATCTTTCAGGCAAAAAAGGAAAAATCAATTTACCACACACTAAACATGTTGAGCGTTGATGTGACGAAGAAATGCTTAGTTGGTGAGGGCTGGAGTCCAGTTTTCGCAACTAATCAGGTAATAAAATTTGTTTCCTTAACCCCTGATGCCTTCTTATGTATTTGTCCACCCTGATTCTTTGGTTTCTGTTTGTGGTCTGCATGATTTATGATTTATAGTGTATATTTTCAGGTTCAGGATGCACTTCAGCGTGCTACTCTCGAGAGCAAATCCCAAGTTGGCTCGATTTTTCAGGTTCTTAACACAAAAGAGTCTCCTCCAACATATTTCCAAACAAACAAATTTACCTCAGCCTTCCAGGAAATTGTTGACGCATATGGGTATGTTCTCAGAATTCAATCTTCTTTATTATTCTATACTTGATTTGCTATTTTATTAGTCTCTTATTTATCCTTGTGCATTTGAGAAAACACCTATTCCCTCTTCTTTTATTGTTGTATATGTGAAAACATGCCTCAAGCTAGTTGTCTCTCTAGCCATAAACACTTCCCGTCTTCATATTTTTTTCATCTGTCCGTGTCTACCACTTTAAAATCACAATGCATATTCGTCAAAAGAATGTTAGTTACTTATTTTCAAATGTGTATTACCTTGTAATGGAAATTTCTGCAGCTTATCGGTTTGTGGAATCTCAGTAACACATTTCCATTGAGTTAAACATTGCTTGTTTGAGAAATGACTAAGGGCTCGCTTGGATTAGCATTTTCTCTTGTATTCGGCTGGTTTAGAATACGGACCTGGACTGGTCGTTTTGTTTCCAGGCGTAAAATCAGCTGTGACCGGTATTTTACAAGTGTAAAATAAATACAGATGTAAAATTTTACATCCATTCCAAGCGGAGCCTAAGGGGGGTGTTTGTGTTACTTGGGGTTCGAGTCAAGTGTATGAATATGTAAATGCTAACTTTGTATTTCGTCTGATACAGGGTAGCGAAGTATCAAGAAGCGAATCCTGGTGTATACACTATTATCACTTTTCCTTTCTTATTTGCTGTCATGTTTGGAGATTGGGGTCATGGAATTTGCATATTACTTGCAACACTCTATCTGATAATCCGAGAGAAGAAATTCGCTTCACAGGTTTGCTACTCGTCTTCTACATTTTGCTAAACCTATATGTGTCTGTATTACACTATTGCTGCAAGCCAACAGCCCCTCTTTTGGAACATATGGTACTGATTCCAAAGAGTCTAGCATATGTATGTTCTGAAAGTTCCTGAAGTAAGCTGTGTCTTATACTCTTATGTCTGAATTGAAATACAGAAACTTGGAGACATAATGGAGATGATGTTTGGAGGCCGCTACATAATTATGATGATGTCAATTTTCTCAATCTACACAGGATTAATATACAATGAGTTTTTCTCCGTTCCATTTGAACTTTTTGCTAAATCAGCCTATGCATGCCGCGATTCTTCTTGTAGGTAAGATAAAAGAAACCTAATTTTATCTTTGTATAAAGCCAGATTTTATGCATTACTTTTTGCTAATCCTTTTTTTGTAATTAGTGATTCTACTACTGAAGGGTTAATCAAGGTAAGGGATACTTACCCGTTCGGCGTGGACCCTGTGTGGCATGGTAGTCGAAGTGAGCTGCCATTTCTCAACTCACTGAAGATGAAAATGTCAATTCTTCTTGGAGTGTCACAAATGAACCTTGGAATTTTTATGAGTTACTTTAATGCGAAATTCTTCAGGAACAATGTTAATATCTGGTAAGTGTACCCCTTCATCTGAAAATCCTAATTTCGAAAGGCAGCCCATCCTTTTGTAGCTTGTGTTGCAGTCCCTAAATTATTGTCTTGCTGTTCACATTTGTAACAGGTACCAGTTTGTTCCCCAGCTGATATTCTTGAACAGCTTGTTTGGCTACCTATCCATGCTTATCATCATTAAGTGGTGCACAGGGTCAAAAGCAGATCTGTACCATGTTATGATATATATGTTCCTTAGCCCCACAGATGACATGGGAGAGAACCAGTTATTTCCTGGCCAGAAAACTTTACAGGTCTATATTTGTCATTGTTGTGTTCTCACTATAAAGTTTTGAAAGATCGTTCTTACTATAAAGTAAACCATTGGATTATTCCTAACACACATTCTTTCTTGTACAGCAAGTTTTGCTTCTACTTGCTCTGGTATCTGTTCCCTGGATGCTGATTCCAAAGCCATTTTTCTTGAAATGGGAACATGAGCGAGTATGTCTAATATAGTAACCTGGAATTTCTGTTGCTGTTTCTACAGTTCATATTTACTTATGTGCTGATATTATATGTTTGGTATTCATCAGAGGCATCAAGGACATCAGTACGCCATGCTTGAGGGTGCAGATGAATCAGTTGTAGCAGAGTTGGGGGATCATAATGAAGAATCGAACCACCATGAGGAGTTTGAGTTCAGTGAAATATTTGTTCACCAGCTGATCCATACAATTGAGTTTGTTCTTGGTGCAGTCTCAAATACTGCTTCATATCTTCGTCTCTGGGCTCTCAGGTACTGACGGACTAAGAACCATTCGAACCATTTCATCATCTCAGTTTTGCATAGGGCAATCTTTAATCACACTTCCATTAGCTACTAACGAGCAACTAATATTTCTCCTTGCAGTCTTGCACACTCTGAGTTGTCCACTGTGTTCTATGATAAAGTTCTCCTTCTGACGTTGGGGTTAGCAATCTCTCTCTCTCTCTCTCAGCTTACTTTTCATTGGCCTCGGAATAATAGAGTAATTCAGAATAGCAGCCAAAATCTTGGGAAAATCCAAGTTAATGATCAACAGGATCATCTTCATCATGCTTTGTGCATTTTTGTAGGTACAACAACATTTTTATCCTCGCTATTGGTGTCGTTGTCTTCATCTGCGCCACTGTCGGTGTGTTGCTTGTTATGGAGACCCTAAGTGCATTCCTTCACGCCTTGAGGCTCCATTGGGTGGAGTTCCAGAACAAGTTCTATGAGGGTGATGGTTACAAGTTCGCACCATTCTCGTTTGCTCTAATCAGTGAGGACGAAGAGTGAGCTCGTCCAAATTCTTGTATCTATTGTAGTCTCTGTAATATCTTGCGGGTGGCCTTGTTGCCAGAACAATCATTGTTTGTCACGGATCAGTCATAAAACCCCAGCCCCTTGTTCGAGCAAGGGAGGTGAAGCATCATTTTTCTTTAGATGTGTATTACACGAAGGGTAGGAATTTTTTTGTGGATGTTTGGCAGCAAAACTCTAGTGGCATCACCCTTATTTCGGTGTAATGCTAATAACGAGTTGTGCACTCGTGGTTGCCGTTTGGGTGATGTGCATTCTGGACATAAATAAGCATGTAATAAAAGGTTATTTCCATTGTGGTTATTCTTGGCCTCACTTTATCGTCTTATAAAGTATCATCAATTTTTTCCTCGAGACCATGCAAAAACCATTGCATTTCGGAATAGATTACAGTAGTTGGTTTCAAAAGTAGCCATTGACAAAAAAAAAAAAAGAGCTGGCTACACTACCATCTGATGTCAGCGCCTCTAAAGACTGACGCTCATTTCTATCCATACAAAGGCGCTCGAGGCATGCTATGCTTGTCATCAACTGTTACCTGAGCCTGAGGCGCTAGTCAAATTAAGTGTCAACAAGGATCTACTACTCGATGTCAATTAGGCGTCAGGATCACTAAAGAAATACTCCCTTCATTTTTTATACAAGACTAGTACTATTAAAAAAGGTCTGCAACTATTACAAGGCCACCAACGCTAATCAAGGCAAAAATTGATGACATTGTCTCGTAATGGCTACATGTGGTTTAACTACCCGCATGCATGCCGTGGATGATAATGACACTCAACTATTTTCTCCCTCATGTCCACATAGTTTCCTCTACTAGTAGTTTGCATGTGCATTATTAATTAACCCGATAAATGAGATGGTAAGCTCACTTCCTAAGCATACATTAATTTTTATCCTGTAATTTGAGTTTGTGGCCTTCTATAAGTAAATGAAGGGAGTACTACATCTAGAAAACCGCGGCTTTCTTCTTGGTCATGAGTTCTATTCGAGAACAGCAGATTTGTGGTCATCTTGGGTGCCGCTAGAGATCAAAACTTTTGTCTGGCTAGCGTTGCACAATCGCCTTTGGACGGCAGCCAGGCTCGCTAAACGCAACTTACAACACCCGCCGCACTGCATGCTATGTTGCCAGGACTTCGTCTGTGAACCACCTCCTGTTCGGTTGCTCTTTCGCCCGTCAGGTGTGGTTCTCGGTGCTTCTGCCGTGGAGACTACACAGGTTCACCCTGTAGGCAGATGATGAGAGCATACACTGGTGGCCTCCGCTAAGCGCGGCTGTTTCTGCTGATCGCAAGGAGCTCAACTCGTTGGTCTGCTGTACCTTCAGAATGCTCTGGTTGGAGAGGAACAACCGTGTGTTCGACAGGATTGCGACCATCGAATCCGTTGTTACGGCAAGAGTTAAGAGCGAATTCACCCTCTGGATCGGTGGGCGGTGATGGAAATTAGGATCAATAGATCGTAGTTCTCTGGTGGATGCTTCCCAAAGTGTGAAGCTTGTCTTGTAAAAAAGATGTACACAACCTTTGTATTTTTCTCCCAATCTTAATACAGAAGACGCACATCTTGTGTGTTTTTCTTGAAAAAAAACATCTGAAAGAACATTTACTCCACAATTTGGATAGAAAGTTGAGATACTTATTTTAAAACGGAGTCAGTACTAAGTCAGTGACAATTAACATGGATCGGAGGGAGTAGGTAAATTAACGACTCAAATAGCGAGCGATTCATTGTATATCGCGGAAGCTAGATTATTAGGCAGAAAGGCACTTTGGAGGACATTTTTTTTTGCGAATAAAAGACCTTTCATTAATCAATCAGGAGGATCACAGTCCATAGTACATAAGGAAAGAATCTCCTCTGGAGCATGGCGAAGCCACACGGCTGTCCTAGGCTGCCGCCCCATTTGAGCCAGACTATGACTAACATGGTTTTTATCTCTTCTAACATGGGATATAATATGTGGCCGTCCCAAACGCAGCAGGCGTTTGGTCTCCTCGACGATCGCTGCAGCCGGTGATCTGTTCACTTCGGTCTCCATTAACATGCTTGCAGCTGTAGTACAGTCCGTCTCCAACTTTGGAGGACATTAGGAGCCCTATATTTTGATTAGTGCCAAAATGCTTTTTTGAAGTTTCAAAAAGTTCGTAAAATAAATCAACATGTTTATATCGATATATATTACACATGTGTAAATTTTGATGCTGAAATAAGTAACCATGTGAGTTGCACAAAAATGACAAAATCATGATTTTGAAAAGATGAATAGTGCATGTATTATTCACTATTTGAAAATCGCCATTTTGTCATTTTTGTATACCTTACATGTTTACTTATTTCATCACCAAACTTTACACATCTACAATATACATCGGTATGATCACATATAATTTTTTTTGAATTTTTAAAACTTTAAATGTGATTTTTAAAGTATCTAAAATAAGGTCTTTCAATACATCCGGGTTTCAAAAATCCACTCTCAATTATGACGGGTCATATCTGGTCTACAGGTATCCACTTCAAAAGAAATTTATCTGAAATTACCTATACGTGTTTGTCTGGAGATCACAGGGCCTACTACTACTAGTACTCTTTGTACGTTTGTCTGGAGGTCATACAAAAGAGGGCTTTATTAGGAGGTGTTTTCGGAGTACAGTACCATTTTTGAGGAACTTTAAGACGCTTCCACTTATACCTTGTGAGATATGAGGATAATTCGATCCTAATTGTTGATTGATCAAGGGTATATTTGTTTATGTAAACATGTTAAGTATAACAAGATCTGCAAGAAATATTGACACATTTAATGTTCACTCCTTACAGTTTTCCTATATATTACCCATGTTGGTCCATAATAGAACTCCATGTTGGTTAATAAGAGCAACTTTAATGGGGCGACCCATTTCGTTCGCTGCTGTCCGTTTGAGTTGGCGCGGATAAAAGTGGAGGCCCAACACGCCGACCCAAACCCAAATCGTGTCCGCTTCACGTCCTCGCCGACGCATTTGCGGCTCAAATTTGCACCCCAAATGCGTCGACGCGTACGCGGAACGGACGCCACGCGCGCCTTCTCGGTGTCCGCTGCGTCCCCACCCGGCGGTCGTCCAACCGCCCTCGGCCAACCTGGTCAGCTTAATTTATGATCTCGGGCCTACGCGTCAGCGATGGCGGTCGTCCTTTTTTAGCCGACCGTGCGGCGAGGCCGTCCTCATCCAAATCGCTGTCCACATCTAGCAGGCTCTGCTCCCCGTCGCCGGCAAACCCTAGCCACCACCACCACAGCGAGATGGGTCTCTTCTCCGGCGCCAGCAGCAGGAAGGCCAAGGGCAAGGCCCCCACCATCCCTTTCCCTTCGAAGTTCTTCCCACCTCCGCCGGCGCAGGCTCGACGGCAGAGGCAGTGGCGTGAACGTGCGGTGCACCAGCGGAGTGGCACCGGCAAAGCAGCGCCTCTCCGAGATTTCGACGCCACCTCGCCGCATGATCGCACTGGATCCGGAGAGAATCGGTGCGGCGGCCGCTGATCGGCTAGGGCGCACACGGAGGAGGTGGGGCGCCGGCGGGCCCTGCTGACACCGGAGCAGTGCCGCGACCTCGCCTACACAACGGACTCGCCCAACTGGGCGAGGTGGTTCGCCTTCGAGCACGAGGAGGCGAGGCGACGCGGCGTGCGCGAGGTCGACCGCAGCCTGTCGCTGCCCCTGCTCGTCGTCCGCGAGGAGGACCAGGCGGCAGAGGACGCCTACTAGGCGGCCCTTGCGGCGGTCTACCGGGAGAGCGAGGAGGACGAGCGGCGCAGGGTGGAGGCGGTGGAGGAAGAGGAGGCTCGGTACGAGGCGGCCATGGCGCAGGTCATTGCCCTCTCCACGGCGGGCAACTGCGTGCTGCCGCCGGTGGCCCCGCCGTCCCCTCCCCGCCACCGTGTCAAAGCCGAGCTAGAGCCGCAGCCGGAGCCCGAGCCGGAGCCGTCCCCATCGAGCGCTACTCCTGGACGGGAGTAGTGTGCGAGTGGGTCTCCGTGCCACCGGTCTGGATGGAGGCGACGCCGGCGTAGGAGGCGGCGTACCTCGAGATGTGGCGCCAGCGACGCCTGGCCAAGGAGCGCCATCGCGGCGAGTAAGAGGAGGAGCAGCGCGAGGCCGAGGCGGCGGCGCAGCGGCAAAGACAGTGACCGACATCCCCGCGACCGCATCGCCCGTGGGGCGGCATTGCCGCGACCGACATCGCCGCCGCCTAGAACACGACGTTCCCCTGGGTCGGCCCTGTGCCGACGCTCACCGACCCCGAGGACGACGACGACGACGCCTAGGGCTCAGCGCGCCGCCTCTTAGTTTAGTTTGCTTTTAGTTTTACTTAATGCTAATGTGGACGCGTGGACTCTCGCTGGCCTTCCTGACTGGCTTTAATGTTTTTTTATCGGCGCCGTCAAAATGGGTCGGGCCAGCGTTGGGCGCATACACCAACCCAAACACGAAAGCGGACGTCCGTGTCCGCCTGGCCGACCCAAACGGACAAAAAGCGGACAAAATCGCCGTCCGTTTGGGTAGGCCTGTTGGAGTTGCTCTAATCATCACAAATTAATGGCTTATGTCGATTTGAGAGCATCTTACAAGAGCCCATCATTTTAACCTTGCCGTTTTACTATTCTTGCATTCCTGTTGTTGCTCTAAAGTTAAGCTCCCGACCCCCTCTCCTCCGACCATCTCTCATGCGGGAAACTACTACAAATAGAAGTGTGTGTGTAAAATAAACCAGGGGCCCTCAAACTGTCTTAGTGCACCGTACGAGACAGAAGCAGCAACGTCCAATCCATTCGTTCGACATAAAAGCGTCCAATCCATTCGTTATGTGATACTTGTGGCAAGCCGGCACATGACTCGGGGGAATGTCCGCTTTTGCGAGATCAGGCACTGTCTCTTATGATGTATGGAGTGTATTGTGCTTAACTCACGTCTTTGAGTCTGCCGATGAGAGGGAGGTTCCTGACGAGACCCAGAGCATGACCACTGGGATTGTCAAAGTGACCAGAGGAGAGGTCTCTGAGACCCAGATTGTGCAGAGGCTCCGGGAGTTGGCCCCAGGGGACTTCCAGTGGGAGCTCGTCAGTCTCGCGGAAAAGTTGTTTAGGGTTGAGTTCCCTTCATTGGAGGATTTGTAGAGACTTCTGAGTTTTGAGATGTGCAAAGTGCCGGGTACAGATTGTATCCTCGAGTTCCCTGAGTGGAAGCAGGTGGAGCCACAGGGTAAGCCGCTTACTCAGGCTTGGCTGCGTTTCTCCGGGGCTCCCTCGAAGCCGATGCATGATTCTAGGGTCGTGGCTAGCTTGGGCATTATGGTGGGGAAAACCGAGCGAGTGGATATGGCTTTTACCAGAGCTCACGGGGTAGCTCGTCTATTGGTTAGTATTTTGGACACTGAGTTCGTGCCTGATGTGGTCAAGTGGACATATCGAGGCCAATTTATAACCTAGTGATTGAGTTTGAAGATGAGAGCCTGTTTGCCGAGGCGGCTAACGGGACTGATGTTGATATGCACGAGGGAGATGACAGCGCGGGAGCGAAGGAGACACCGATCGATGATCCTGGACGAGAGTTGTCCAAGGGACCGGGGTCCGTGTCTCAGACGACCGGGGATGGGACGGTTCCACCCTCCTCGGTGCCTATGACTTCTCTGAGATTTGGGTCTTTCGAGCCTGGTTCTACACCTCCGAGACTTTGGAGTGATCGGGTGGAGTCTGACGAGGCTTTTGAGCTCGCGTTGCCTGCTTTGGTTTTTGAGGATGCTGTGAGCCCCGTTCCTGGGGCCTCACCGATCTTGGTGAGGGGAGAGGAGGAGGAGGTTAGGCAGGCGGCCACTCCCTCACGTGCACAACACGTTGACTCTCCTCAGGACGAGGTTCCGGTGGTGGTCTTTTCTTCGGGAGGGGACCCGGGGCAGGCGGCATCAGCTCTCTCTTCTCCTATCGAGGTGCAGGTGCTCCAGGGGGCGGAGCCGCCTTCTGAAGGGGACTCGGGGAAGGTGGCCCCCGTGTCCTCTTCTCCTCTCATGGTGGACGAGCTCTCGGCGGTGGCGGTCTTACCTTTGGGAGGGGGTTCGGGGCAGGTGGCCTCGGAATCCTCTTCTCCCATCACGTTGCTGGAGCTTCAGGTGGCGGCTCCGCCGTCGGGAGGGGGCTCGGGGCAAGTGGCCTCGGAGCCCTTTTCACCTAGGGCGCCTAGGGTGGCCGCCTCTCTTGTGCTGGGTGGGGAGTTCGGGCAGGTGGCCCATGCACTCCCCTCCCCCGGTGCGCTGCTGTCTCAGTGCTGTGGGGCGGTGCCGGCGAGTGCCTCACCGCTTCTTGGCATTCTCACTGGTGCGTCCATGGAGGCTGACCGGCTTCGCGTTTGGGGTGAGGCAGGAGGTCCCACCCCGGGCAAGATCTCTCGGGAGGAAGTTATTGCGTTTGGAGGTATTCTGAATCCGGTTTCTGAGGGAAGACGGTTGAGCTGCCATCTCCAAGATCATCCGGAGGTTGACGACATTCAGCAGCGGTGCGCCATGAGGGCGGCCATGCTTCGTGATGTTGAGGTCACTACTGGTATGTCGGTCAATACCTCTAATTCCATTTTGCATTTTTCTAATGATGAGATTATTAATAATGCAAATCAATTAGGAGTTTCACTAGGTAGTAATGATAGTGAAATTTCAAATTCTGTTAATGATCTCCTGGATTTAGAGGCAGAGCGAGCTTTAGAGATGATTCGTAACTTAGCAGCGGTTAAGCCCATGAGTGATTCCGACTTTGATGCTTTGTGGGTCAGGGTGCTCGATATTTTTTGTGTGGATCTTATACCTCCCCTACCTGAGTTGGAGGAGGATGATACATCTGAGAATGTCGTGGTTAGACCTTCTGAGACTGGTTGTGAGGACCGGCTGGAGAGTCAGAACATTGCTAAACGCAAGTGGAAGCGGAAGGTTTACCCGGTGTCCGCAGTGCGTAGGAGTGCTAGGATCCGTACGGCAAAAAAAAATCCATGATGAATTATGAAAGGAATCTTTTGGAATAGCAGAGGTCCGAAAGACTTGGCTAAAAGAAGGTTTCTTGCAGAGGCGTCTATCAAGCATAGGTTGGATTTTATCGCATTGTCGGAAACTGGTAGAGATAATTTTTCGCCACAATTTCTAAATACTTTGTCGGGAGGTATTGATTTTGATTGGCACTGTCTTCCACCGAGAGGGAGATCGGGTGGGATCTTACTCGGAGTTAGATGTGATTCGCTCGAGGTTCGAAGTGTGGTGATGGGTGATTTTGCAGTTAAGTTTCGGGTGCGGCCGAAGGCCGATGGGTTTAATTGGGCTCTGGTGGCGGTATATGGTGCCGCACAGCCCGAACTCAAACTGAGTTCTTGGCTGATCTGGTTAGGATTTGCGGCTCTGAGCAGCTTCCTATCCTGGTGGGGGGGGGTGATTTCAACATCATTAGAAGGCGTGAGGAGAAGAATAATAATAACTTTGATGGGAGATGGTCGTTCATGTTCAATACTATAATTGAAAGCTTAGATCTGAGAGATATTGAGTTTTCGGGAAGAAAATTCACCTGGGCTAACGCGATGCCAAATCCGACGTATGAAAAGTTGGATCGAGTGTTGGCTAGCGTTGAATGGGAACAGAAGTTTACCTTTGTAATAGTTCAGGCTCTTTCCCGTGGTATTTCTGACCACACGCCTTTATTTCTGGACTCTGGTCAGGCCACCCACTTGGGAAACAAAAATGCATTTTTGTTCGAGCTTGCTTGGTTTGAACGAGACGGCTTCTTTGATCTCGTAGCCAGAGAGTGGGCTAAGGATGCAGGAGGTAGGACTGCACTTGAGCGCTGGCAGAATAACATCAACCACTTGAGAAGCTTCATGCGTGGGTGGGCTAAGCATCTTAGTGGGATTTATAAGGTCGAAAAGGAACGGCTCCTTTCCCTTATTTAGTCCTTAAATGTAAAAGCAGAAACCACAGTTCTGCCGGCCTCGGAGCTTCATGCCAAGCTTGACGCGGAGATGAGATTGAAAGAGCTTCTTCGTGAAGAGGAATTAAAGTGGGCATTGCGGGCCAAGGTCAGACGAGTAGTCCAGGGGGACGCGAACACTCAATTCTTTCACATGATTGCTAATGGCAAACACAGAAAGAAGAGGATCTTTCAGCTTGAACAAGATGAAGGAACGATTTTAGGACAGGAGAACCTAAAATTATACATTACCGAGTATTACAAGCAGTTGTTTGGGCCTCCAGAGGATAACTGTGTGTCTCTGGATGAGTCCAGGTTTGAGGATGTTCCTCAACTAACTGCAGTGGAGAATGATATTTTGGCTGCTCCTTTTACTGAGAAAGAAGTGCTTGAGGCCATATCGCAGATGAAAAATAATAAGGCTCCCGGCCCGGATGGATTTCCGGCTGAATTCTATAAGAAGTGCTGGCATATTATTAAGGGGGATTTGTTGCCTTTGTTCAATGATCTATTCTCTGGACAACTTCAGCTTTTTCAACTAAATTTTGGAACGATAACACTGCTTCCTAAGAAAATAGAGGTTGTAAGAATTGAGCAATTCAGGCCCATATGTCTTCTTAATGTTAGTTTCAAAATCTTTACCAAGGTCGGGACTAATAGGCTCACGCAGATTGCGCATTCTGTGGTGCAGCCTACCCAAACTGCTTTCATGCCGGACAGGAACATCCTAGAAGGGGTTGTGGTCCTTCATTAAACGCTCCACGAGATTCACACGAAAAAACTAGATGGAGTTGTTTTCAAGGTGGATTTCGAGAAAGCGTACGATAAAGTCAAATGGCGTTTCCTTCAGCAGGCCTTACGCATGAAGGGTTTTGATGCAGCTTGGCGATGCCAGGTAGAATCCTTCACGCAAAAAGGGAGTGTTGGAATTAAAGTGAATGATGACATAGGTCATTATTTCCAGACACACAAAGGCTGAGACAAGGTGATCCAATGTCTCCTATTCTGTTCAACATTGTGGTTGATATGTTGGCTATTCTGATAGGTAGGGCAAAGGAGGCCGGCCAGGTGGGTGGCTTGGTGCCTCACCTTGTTGATGGAGGGGTGTACATCCTGCAGTATGCTGATGATACGATCATCTTTATGGAGCACGACTTGGCAAAAGCGAGAAATATGAAGCTGGTGTTATGCTTATTTGAACAATTGACTGGATTGAAGATTAACTTTCATAAAAGCGAGTTGTTCTGCTTTGGTAGAGCCAAGGAGGAACAAGAGGCTTATAAGCAATTGTTTGGATGCGAATTGGGGTCATTACCTTTCACATACCTAGGTATACCCATTCACCATCATAAGCTGACAACCAGAGAATGGAAGTGTATCGAGGATCGGTTTGAGAAGAAACTGAGTTGCTGGAAGGGCAAACTCATGTCTTATGGAGGCCGATTGATTCTTATTAATTCGGTGCTCACGAGTATGCCGATGTTTCTCTTATCTTTCTTCGAAGTCCCATTTGGTGTTAGGAAAAGGCTGGATTTCTAAGGATCCCGATTCTTCTGGCAGAGCGATGACTAAAGAGAAAATATAGACTCGCTAAATGGGATATCATCCGTCGACTAAAGGACCAGGGGGGCCTTGGTATCGAGAATATTGAAGTCAAGAACAGATGTCTTCTCAGTAAGTGGTTGTACAAGTTATCAGTTGAGACTGAGGCCACGTGGGCGCAGATTCTTCGTAGTAAGTATCTACAGTCCAAGACTTTGTCCCAGGTGATAGTGAGACCGACTGACTCGCCTTTTTGGAAGGGGCTTATGAGAGTCAAAGCAACCTTCTTTAGCAGGACAAAGTTTTTAGTTGGTAATGGCAACACCACTCGCTTTTGGGAGGATACTTGGCTTGGTGAAACGCCGCTGGTGCTTCAGTATCCTTCCCTGTATAGTATTGTTCAACGACGTGATGCTTTTATTGCAACAATTTTGCAGTCCATTCCCCTTAATATTCAGTTTAGGAGGACGTTTGTTGGCAATTGGTGGGAAGCGTGGCTCCATTTAGTGAGTAGACTGATGGAGGTTCAGCTATCTCACCAGTCCGATCAGTTGTGCTGGAAGCTTACTAAGTCTGGAGAGTTCACAGTTAAATCGATGTATCTCGATGTCATCAACTCTAGTGCCATTCCTAGTTCCAAATATGTTTGAAAAGTCAAAGTTCCTTTAAAAATTAAAGTGTTTATGTGGTTTGTACATAAACAAGTCATTCTAACAAAGGATAACTTGGTTAGGCACAACTGGACATGTTCTACTAGGTGTAGTTTCTGTGATCGGGATGAAACTATCAAGCACTTATTCTTTGATTGCCCGTTGGCCAAAGTGTTGTGGCACACGGTGCATATTGCCTTTAACATTACTCCTCTGAATTCTATTAGTACGTTATTTGGAACGTGGCTTGCTGGGATAGAGTCCGAAACAGCTAGACACATCCGTGTAGGAGTATGTGCTTTGTTATGGGCAATTTGGAACTGCAGAAATGATTTGGCTTTTAACAGAACAACAACTATCCATTTTTTGCAGGTTATCTTTCGAGCTACTGCACTGATCCATATGTGGTCGTTACTCACTCTGATGGAGGCCAGGGAGCGTTTGGTTACTGGATCTATCCGGTGGGAGATGGTAGCACGGGATATCTTCAACCGGTTTGGATGGTGGTCATGTAATAGGATAGGCGATTAGTTTACCTATCTTTCTTATGCCAGCCGGTTGTGGCCTCTTGATTTTTTGCTTTGGCGTTGTGGCTCTGTGTGAGCTTGCCTTTACTTTTATTTCAGACTGTTGGATCTTGTTGAACCTCTTTATTTATCTATAAAGGTGGCCATATGCATCATTCTGATGCAGAGGCCGGGGAGTCCACCCTTTTCAAAAAAGACCGTACTATTATATACTTTATGTAATAATAACATATGAAGCTTATCGCTAATATACTCCCTACTTCTCTCAAATATTCTAATGTGCCGGAGCCGCCGGCCTCGTTGTCATTGGCGGCAGGCGCGGACCAGTGTGAGCCACCGACGTGTGCCTCTTTGGTATTGTTGTCGTGCTGCTCTGTCATTGTTTGCTTGCTGAAAGTGCAACTAATCCCCGGGTGGTTTTGGTAATTAATAACAACATATATATCATTGAACTAATTGTTTCTTGAGAATATTTCAGAAAGTTCAGTGATATGGGTATGGCAATGATGATGATGTGGACCCTCAAAATGCTAAGGAAAACATTGGCAAATGCTCAAGACTCCATTTTGGTTTAGTGATCCAAGATCACATTGAGTCCATAGGAAAGCCAATACTATTAAAAGGGATGAGGTTATGATGATGATCTGGTTGCTCAAAGTGCTTAGTGATCTATCTCCCAAACTATCGGCAATCTTTCATTCCAACATATACTCATAAGTAATCTCGGTCCCACCGATTCCATAAACTCACCACACCGAGATGAACCACCTCACCATATAGCCAAACCCTAGAAATTTCGGATTTTCCGATTCCAAACTCGGTCTTACGAAACTAGTGTTGCCAACCTTCAGAATCTTCAGACTCAAATCGGTGTCACCGAGATGATAAAGTCGGTCCCACCGAGAATGGCAAACCCTAGTCTTTGGAAGAATCGGACTAACCGAGATTGTATTTTCGGTCCCACCGAAAATCCCAACGCTCACAAGATTTGAACTTTCGGTCTCACCGAGTTGTCAACTTCGGTCCGACCGAGATTGGTCAAATGTGTGTAACAGTTGGATTTTGTGTGGAGGCTATAAATACCCTCCACCTCCTCTTCATTCGTGGAGAGAGCCATCGAAAGAACTACCACTCCTACCTTACATTTCGAGAAGAAAACTACCTACCCTTGTGTTGAGATCAAGTTGCTCCACTCCCACCATATGAAACTTGATTTCTAGCCTTCCCAAGTTGCTTTCCACTCAATCCTTTCTTCCACCACAGCCAAATCGGTGAGGAGAGTTGAGTGTTGGGGAGATTATCATTTGAAGCACAAGAGCAAGGAGTTCATCATCACCAACACCATCTATTACCTTTTGGAGGTGGTGCCTCCTAGATTGGTTAGGTGTCGCTTGGGAGCCTCCGTCAAGATGTGGAGTTGAACCAAGAAGTTTGTAAGGGCAAGGAGATCGCCTACTTCGTGAAGATCTACCCCGAGTAAGGCTAGTCCTCCGTGGACGAGGCCATGATGGCATAGACAAGGTTGCTTCTTCGTGGACCCTTCGTGGGTGGAGCCTCCGTGGACTCTCGCAGCCGTTACCCTCCGTGGGTTGAAGTCTCCATCAACGTGGATTGACGATAGCACCACCTATCGGAACCACGAGAAAAATCTCCGTGTCTCCAAATTGCGTTTGCTCTTCTCCACCTCTATTTACTACATGTGCAATTTACTTTCCGCTGCCATTACTCTAGAATTGCATGTGTAGGGTGATACTTGACTTGGTCATCATTGTGAACTTGCTAAAACTTGTCCTAATCAAAAGGCTAAACTTTTAAATTGTCAAGTAGTCTAATCACCCCCCTCTAGACATACTTCCGATCCTACAAGTGGTATCGAGCTTTGGTCTCCATTGGATTGGTTTCCATTGCATTGACTCCATGAGCTTGGTTTCACAACCTAGGAGAGTATGGCGCCTAGTGAGGGTAATTTTCAGAGAGGTCCTTACTTTGATGGTTCAAATTTTGCTAGTTGGAAGCATAAAATGAAAATGCATATTCTTGGACATAACCGCCGCATGGGGCATTATTTGTGTTGGCTTGCAAGGTGAGTTCTTCGAGGAAGGAAAAGTTCGGATCGTGAAGCTACAGCGGATGAGTTGCGGATGTTACGTAGAACAATGCTCAAGCTTGTGACATTCTCTTCAATGCTTTGTGTCCCGAGGAGTTCAACAAGACCAGCCGCCTTGAGAATGCAAAAGAGATTTGGGATACTTTGGTCGAAATGCACGAAGGTACCGAGTCCGTGAAGGAATCAAAGCTAGATGTTCTTCAAGGTCAACTTGACAAGTTCAAGATGAAGGAAGGTGAAGGAGTCGCTGAAATGTACTCTAGGCTTGCTCTCATCACCAATGAGATTGCCGGCTTAGGAAGCGAAGAAATGACCGATCGATTCATCATCAAGAAGATTCTCGAGCTTTGGATGGAAAGTATGACACCGTGTGCACTTTGATCCAAATGATGCCAAACTACAAGAATCTCAAGCCTACCAAGTCATTGGAAGAATTGTTGCTCATGAGATGACACTTAAAGATAAGGAAGAGCTTCACAACAAGTCAAGTGGTGCTTACAAAGCTACAGTTGAAGCTCCCACAACCTCAAGTGACAAGCTGGTTTCAAATGAAGAGATAAGCCTAATGGTGAAGAACTTCAACAAATTCTACAAGAGTAGAAGCAAAGAAAGAAGCTCAAAGTCTAGATCATATGATGAAAAGAGATCTTCTAGTCGTGATCGAAACTGCTACAATTGTGGAAGACCCGGACACTACTCAAATGAGTGTTCGACTCTCCACAAGAGAAGGGAAGAATCTCCAAGAAGAAGAAGCTCAAGAGAAGAGTCGCCTCGGAAAGAGAGAAGGAGTAGAGATGATCGTTATGAACGAAGATCCTCTCGGAGAAGCAAGGATTCGGAAAGGAAAGACAAGTCATCAAGGAGCTACACAAGAAGAAAACATCAAGCTCATGTTGGTGAATGGGTCTCCGGCTCCGACTCCGACAATCACTCCGAAAGAAGCTATCACTCCAACTCCGAATCTGATCAAGATGAAGGTGTTGCGGTCTTGCTCTCGTGTCCTCCAACTCCAACTCCTATGACTTGTTTGATTCACCAAATGAGGGAATTGGAAGATGCTTCATGGATAAAGGCCCCAAGGTATCACACCCTGAATTTATTGACTTTGATAGTGATGAGGATGACTTGCTTGGTGAAGATGAGCTTTTACATGACAAATCTAGTGAGCCTAGTAATGATGAACATGCTAGTAGTCTTTATAGTCGAGAAGAGTCGAATGACAATGCTATGAAGGAGATTGAGCGTCTAACTAAAGAACTAAACACTCTTAAGTTAGCTCATGAAACAACTCAAGAAGATCATAGAGAGCTCCTAAGATCTCATGAGAAGCTACGCTCGAGAAGCTCAATCTAGAGCAAGAACATGAGTTTCTAAAAGCTATCAATGACGATCTTCGAAAGAAGAGTTCTTCATATCTTGCCAAACGACTTCTCTTGTCTAATTTCTTGCCACCTATTAAAACTAAGCATGACAAGCATAAGAAAAATTCTTCATCTAGTAGTAACAATAACCATGCTAAATCCAGTGTTGTTACTCCTAGTAGTTCTCTTGATTCCACTAACAATGTTACAAGCCAAGTTTCACTTGAGCAAGCAAATAGTTTATTGAAAGGGATTATAGAGAAAGGTGTCTACAAGAGCCTTGCCGGAAGCAAGAACTTTGAGGAAATTGTTCGCAAGCAAGGAAGGCACCGGAAGAATCAAGGAATTGGTTTTGAGCGAAAGTTCAACGCCGAGGGTGTTGAATGGGAAGAAGGTCAATATCCCACTCCAAAGTTTGTTTCTCAAAAGGAGAAGTATGATCCTACTTCTTCCAATGTGGAACAAGCTCAAGATGACCTTCCACCACAAGACCACAAGCTAAAAGGCAAGGACAAGCTTCAAGAGGAGATTGATGCATTCATTGAAGCACCCAAAGCCATGGTCAAGTGGGTTCCCAAGGAAACTTCAAGTTCTACTTCGTCAAGCTCAACTACTACCCCAAGGATTCCCATCAAGATGATGTGGATCCCGAAGAAGAAGAACTAGAGAGTTCTTGAGGGTGACTCCGCCAACAAACTTCACTCACATTCATTTTGGCAAAGAACTTGTGCAATCAACTTCCACATCTTGCACTAGTTCATAGAGTCACAAACCCTCTTGTTGGTAAGTCAAGGGACAAGGTAATCATTGCTTTCATGGACATCATCTATTGTGTACTTCAATCTATGTCCATGGATATCCTTGTTTGTTCATTGTGGGACTAACCCATGTAGGTATTGAAAGTGCCCGAATCCAAAGGATTGCTCCCAACTCTTGATGATCTTCATCAACATTGAGCATCCACATCTTCAACATCTACATGAAGTCTTCTACGACAACCCAAGGTTAGTTTGACCCTTTAAAAAGGGGTTCTCACATCAAGGGGGAGCTTTGCTCTTAAGAATTGAGCTAAAGCATCTTCAAATGATGTGAACACATTAATGCTTTATGTAAAAGTGGTAACCCCACTTGTGCTTAAACGATGAGTATGACCTATGATCAAATGTTCTCATTTGACTCCTAAGTCAATATACTCATATATAGATGACCTAGTCATCGCCAAATTGTGTGCTAGTTGCTAGAGTTTTGTTTGTGCATGTTTGACACATGTTTCATTTGCTATCTTATTGTGTGAGCATGTTGGATGCATGATTTTATCCATTCGAGGACATCCATTTGTTGCTTTGGTCTTTTGGATTTTTCTTTTGACCAAATGGATGGACAAGAATGCCTAAGTTCCTCCCCTAGCTATCTATGCTTTCTTGTCTCAAATTCTATTCATGCTTATATCACAAACTTTGATCAAGTCTTTTTGGACAGACCGAGTGAGGAGCACTTTGAGCCACCGATCCGTCAAAAGCTTAAATTCCAAAACCTTCTAAGTATTTTCGGTCAAACCAATCTACTCAAATCGGACAGATCAAATCACTTGGATTGATCTAGGTTTTCACCTCGGTGAAACCGAAGTTACAAATTTCGGCGTGATCAAGTGAGTAATCGCTTGCGATTAACCATCTCGGTGCCACCGAAGTTTTCAACTCGGTCCCACCGACACCGAAGGGTATATATACCGAGGGCAGCGCGTTGATTATTCCTTCAAAACGTCTCGCCCCAAACCCTTATTTGCCGTCGCCGTGGTCTCCGGATCGTCTCCGCCGTCGCTCAGGCGGCGCATGGTCTCCGTCGCCGTCAACGGTCAATCTCATCGCGCCGTTGCCGCCGTAGAGATACTCCACCAAGTTAGGATGAGTTTCGATCCCTCTCGTGCTTCAACCTCTGATTCTATGCATGATAGGTTTGCCTAGCTTCTTGCCAAGTTTGAAATCTTCCTATCCAGCAGATTAGTTCTTAGAACGAAATTCGAGTAAAAATTTTAGGGTTAGGTTTCCGCCGAACACATCTCGGTGTGACCGATTCTACATTCTCGGACTGACCGATTTGGCCTCCGCCATTATCTTTGCATCTTCGGTCCAACCGAAGTTGTGCAAATCGGTAAGACCGAAATGAGGATTCAGTGAAACCCTAGTGCTCTCGGCTAGATCGAAACCCATTTCGTCCAACCGAAAGTGGTGTGAATGGTTCTGTTTAGACACATCGGATTCACGAATTTTAGACTCGGTCGACCGAAATGCATTATGTGAAAACCTAAAACTGAAGTTTGAACTCATTCATTTTGCAAAATCTTCGCAGTTTGTGATAACTCTTCTATTCTCGCCTATACCTATTCTATTCACGGGTTGTCGGTCATGTACGATGCAAGTGACAGCCGAACAGTCTGAATCACCAGTTGAGATTCCGAGGCGGCACTAGTCCCAAGCAAGCAGTTTTTCGATGATGGTGAGAGGAGCACCCCAAGTGGTTTGCCTCCTGCCGCCACGGGCTGTGAAGAAGAGAAATTCGATGAAGAGGATTCTCGACTTTGTTGCCGAGGAGGAGATTACCTCTAAGCCTAAGAGGAAAGTGGTTGCCAAAGAGCATCAAGGGCAACAAACAAAGAAAGGCACCAAGAAAGAGAAGAAGTCCACAGATTGCAAAGAAGCTGAGCATGGAAGAAGAAACCTCGAGCAAGGTAAAGAAAACTTCCAAGAGGAAGAGGATAGTACATGATGAAGCCGATGATGATTACGATGAGGAAGCACCCCACCTCCTCGAAGCCTAAGTTGATGGGAGATGCCATCAGGCAGGAGCACCTACCAAATCTAAGCCATCAGCTCCAAAGAAAGGCAGCTCAAGCCAAGCCCGCCGCCAAGCCCAAGAAAACAAAGTGAGAAACATTCCTGCTTCAGAGAAGAAGAAGGACAATGTGCCACCAATGAATCAGATGAAGAGGCACATGTGTTGTCTGAAACTCGCATGTAAACCGCCGGTCCACAATGATGCTCATCCTCGAGCTGAAAATATGAAGGAAAGGAAGGACAAAGGCCTCAGGCTATGGAGGCAAGTTGATCCATATGCCACCAGGAGAAGGACAGCTGTTGACTCAAGGTTCCACACCAGAGAGCAACAAGATTTCTATGAGACAGTGCTCATGGACAAGAAGCCCATTGTTGCTGACACTAGATATGTTGACTGGGCATACATCGACAGTGAAGAGCACAGAGACTACTTCCCACATGTGCATGAGAGCTTCACTGCATGTGGTGTTGCAGAGTTCGTTGGTCGAAACCGACAAAGATGGAATGATGAGATGATCATGCGTTCTATGCCACAAAGACACTTCTATCCAGATGGCGAATTGTGTGGATGACTGAAGGCCAGAGATTCTCTTCAACAGTTGAAGAGTGGGCTGCACTGCTGAATGCTCCAGTATCAAGAGATGATGATGTTGATGTTTATGGAATCCCCAAGAAGAATCATGAGTCGATGAAGAACATGTACAATGAGGTACCAGCCAAGGATGTTGAGATATGGAAGCTCGGTTCAGTGTATCATCTTCAGGCAGGTTTCCCAACCACAAACACGATTCTGAGGCATACATTGATGCCCAAGTCAGGAGACCATCGCATGATTAGAGGCTATTCTATCAACATGCTGCATATTCTAGATCAGAAGACACCTTTTAAGGTGATGGACACGATAGTTGAGACTATCAAGAGGACAAAGCAGCAGACTGAAGAGGTCATGTGGGTTTGCCCGCACATTCAGATGCTCATCAATGCCAAGTTTGGCACGGGCACCTACTTGTTGGATAGACCCCACTTGCCACCGCAGCCCTGAACATGAAGATAATGAAGTTGTGATGACCGAGGATGATCCCACATCTGTTGAAGGACAAGCTAAGTCTGAAGCGCCAAACAAGCCAAAGCTGAGAAGGAAGCAGCGATGAGCAGCTAAGCCCAAGAGCATTGGAGAACAGCTTCTTGAAGCTACTCAGAGGATTGAACTACGCCTGCCAGCATAGTGCGTCTCGGAGAGTCTTGAGAGGATAGTTGAAGACAAGTTCCATGCTCGATGTCAAGTCGATCAAGCATGTGTCACCGCCAACAAGCTTGAGGCAGATATCGAGGAAGCCAAGAGGAGAAGGCAGAGCTCATGAAGGAGATGCAGGATGACCTTGTCGAGGATGACTATGAGCAGCCTGCTCCGTCCCCACAAAGCCCAGATCAGCTGCTATTCCAAAGGATGCAGACCCAGGACTACAGAGATCAAGACCTCCCACAGCTCCATCGGGCCCAGCTCCAGCCCAGTGTCCACTCCTCCAGCTCCACAGACTTCAGCAGAAGCCTTTGCAGATGCAGCTATCTCCACTCCTTCAACGCAGACAGGAGCCGCCAGCAGAGTCCCTAGTGACGTTTAGCTCTATACCTTTCAAACTTTTTGGTAACTTGTTGCCAAAGGGGGAGAAATTGTATAGATCATAGGACTTCGAGAGAGAGAGTGCTCGTTTTTTTGCTCTTTCGTTTGCGGTTTTCCTTGAGATACTTTTGAGTTTTCCGAGATATTCTGTGTGTTTGATACTACGCTTGCTCTACTTTGATGAGTGCTTGATCATACTATGCTTAATGTGTGCTTAATGCTTATCATATGCTATTCATATCTTGTATGATCATTTACTCATGTCTTGGTGATTGGGTGCATGCTATTCATTCTTATCATTTTGTGCGCTCCACCAAGATGTATGTGACATGGAAGAGTGACCCATGATCCTAATCGATTGTGCATTTGCATTCAAACGCAAATCTTAAATAATGCACAAATTTAGGGGGAGCTCTTGCTTATCACATACTTCTCAAAGCGACGATATCATTCATTGATTATACCATTTGTCGAAGCTTTGATCTATATGTTGTCATCAATTACCAAAAAGGGGGAGATTGAAAGTGCAACTAATCCCCGGGTGGTTTTGGTAATTAATAACAACATATATATCATTGAACTAATTGTTTCTTGAGAATATTTCGAAAGTTCATTGATATGGGTATGGCAATGACTGATGATGTGGACCCCTCAAAATGCTAAGGAAAACATTGGCAAATGCTCAAGACTCCATTTTTGGTTTAGTGATCCAAGATCACATTGAGTCCATAGGAAAGCCAATACTATTAAAAGGGGATGAGGTTATGATGATGATCTGGTTGCTCAAAGTGCTTAGTGATCTATCTCCCAAACTATCGACAATCTTTCATTCCAACATATACTCATAAGTAATCTCGGTCCCACCGATTCCATAAACTCACCACACCGAGATGAACCACCTCACCATATAGCCAAACCCTAGAAATTTCGGATTTTCCGATTCCAAACTCGGTCTTACGAAACTAGTGTTGCCAACCTTCAGAACCTTCAGACTCAAATCGGTGTCACCGAGATGATAAAGTCGGTCCCACCGAGAATGGCAAACCCTAGTCTTTGGAAGAATCGGACTAACCGAGATTGTATTTTCGGTCCCATCGAAAATCCCAACGCTCACAAGATTTGAACTTTCGGTCTCACCGAGTTGTCAACTTCGGTCCGACCGAGATTGGTCAAATGTGTGTAACGGTTGGATTTTGTGTGGAGGCTATAAATACCCTCCACCTCCTCTTCATTCGTGGAGAGAGCCATCGAAAGAACTACCACTCCTACCTTACATTTCGAGAAGAAAACTACCTACCCTTGTGTTGAGATCAAGTTGCTCCACTCCCACCATATGAAACTTGATTTCTAGCCTTCCCAAGTTGCTTTCCACTCAATCCTTTCTTCCACCACAGCCAAATCAGTGAGGAGAGTTGAGTGTTGGGGAGATTATCATTTGAAGCACAAGAGCAAGGAGTTCATCATCACCAACACCATCTATTACCTTTTGGAGGGTGGTGCCTCCTAGATTGGTTAGGTGTCGCTTGGGAGCCTCCGTCAAGATGTGGAGTTGAACCAAGAAGTTTGTAAGGGCAAGGAGATCGCCTACTTCGTGAAGATCTACCCCGAGTAAGGATAGTCCTCCGTGGACATAGGCCATGATGGCATAGACAAGGTTGCTTCTTCGTGGACCCTTCGTGGGTGGAGCCCTCCGTGGACTCTCGCAGCCGTTACCCTCCGTGGGTTGAAGTCTCCATCAACGTGGATTGACGATAGCACCACCTATCGGAACCACGAGAAAAATCTCCGTGTCTCCAAATTGCGTTTGCTCTTCTCCACCTCTATTTACTACATGTGCAATTTACTTTCCGCTGCCATTACTCTAGAATTGCATGTGTAGGGTGATACTTGACTTGGTCATCATTGTGAACTTGCTAAAAACTTGTCCTAATCAAAAGGCTAAACTTTTAAATTGTCAAGTAGTCTAATCACCCCCCCTCTAGACATACTTCCGATCCTACACTTGCGCTATGTTTAAACTCAAAAGATTTTCTTTGGGGTGTAACCCTTTTCTCAGCGATGCGTCCACATTGGAACACGGGTGTGCTGTCAAATGAGCAAGGGTTGGGCCTTCATCCCTCCGGTGGCATGTTGTATCTTGATCTGGATACGGTGGCAAGTGAGCGAGGATCGGCTCGTCGCATCCTCAATGGCACGCTACATCGACACCATGGTGTAGTGAGGAATGAGCAAGGGTGTCGTGGAATTGTCACGTCAGATGTCCTCATGAAAGGACTTAGTTGTGGAGCCATCGCAACTAGGAAGCTTGAAGGGGTTAAATCGGGACAAAGGACACGAGAGGTTTTTATACTAGTTCGGCCCCTTACGGTGAAGGTAAGGCCTACGTCTATTTGGGTTGGTATTGATGTTTCGATGACCAGGGAGCGAGATATGCTATGCCTAGCTCTCGATGAGTTGTTTCTTGCCCTAAGCCGCTAGCAGGTCGTCCCCTTATATACACGGGTTGACGCCCTGCGGCTTACAGAGTCCCGGCTGGCTTATAAACAGTGTCCGTCTCGGTGACTAGTTAAATCTACCTTATGTTACAAGTCATGCCACTATGGCGGTTTACTACAACGGGCCTTAAGTTGCCTGCAGGCCTTTAAGCCCTTTATTGAACCGCCATCTTCATGCTTGGACTTGGGCTTCTCTCTGGTGAATCCTTTTTGTGTAACCCGGCCCCTCCTGGGCGGCTTACACAAATAGTTATATCCCCAACATTAGGCCCCAGATTGATTTGAACCTGTTCATGTCAATCTTAAAAATACCTTTAAAGAATAAATCTTCAGTCTTCTGACTATACAGAGGGTTTTCTTTAACCCGCCATGATGTCATCTTCTGGATCCGTGTTAACCCGGCGTGACGTCATCCTTTCTTAAATTCCTTTTCTATTCCACCGTATCTTTCAACGGATTCTGCTTTTATTGACTGTTCCGAAAATCGAGGCGTCGGGGCCGCTGGATAATAATTCTTATCTCCTCGTTTCCCGCGTCGTCTCAGTTATCCTCTCCTTATAAATAGGCGCGACCTAGGTCTCCCATTCTCCTCCTTCCAGTTGTCTTCTTCCTCTTGCCTCCTCTCTGCCACTCGAGCTCCGCCGCCGCCGCTGCAGATCTCCTTGTCTTCACCAACTCAGGCCGCTGCATCAACCTGGTTGGACCAGAAAAACGCGACACTCTTCCGCGGCAACCTTGCATCGGTAAGTCTCCCCTTTCCTGCTCCTTAGATCTACCTTAAGGCTTTCGAGTTCTTCGAGCTCTTCGTTGCCCAGTAGCTTTCTTTCATAGATTTCATTATCCTCGCTCTTCTTGATCTTGAAGATGATAAAAACTGATGCGGTAGATGTTTTGCACCCACTTTGAAATGCAAATGAACCCCCTTTCTGTCACATAGAGGCCCCATTCGAGCCCTTGAACTTTATCCGCCCCAGTCTTAGGTCTAGAAAATTTCCTTTTCAGAACAGTTGTTTGATCCAAAATATCAGCGGTAGATTATGAAACCTGTTTGTATTACCCGGAAAATTATTTCTGTCGAATACCCATAAACACAATTGTCCATGTAACCGGTTTAAATAAGTGATACTGAGCTGTAAGCCTTGCCTTCTTCTCATGACCTTAAGAATTTTGAACTGCTCTTGATACTTGTAGCGGCTTAAATATTGTTGCACAATCACCCTTATATCATTAGGCCCCTTCTTAAGCCGCTACTTTAAATAATTTAAATATTTCTTCCGGGTTAAAGTTGAAGCGGAACTTCTTATTTTGTCGTAGGCCAACCATTGTCATGGCACCTAAGGCGGCCAAAGCCCCTGTGACTTGCAATTGGGTTCCATCCATAGTTACCAAAAGTAAACTTGCTAAATTTGTGAAGTCTAGCCACCTGCCCAAAAAGGAGGTCATGTCTTATCGTGCCCCTGACCCGTCTGAAGAGAGGCCTCATCCCAAAAAAGGGGAGGTGATAGTGTTCACGGATCACATGAACCGGGGATTTGCCCCTCCCGGCTCAAAATTCTTCAGGGAAGTTTTGAATTTCTTTGATCTTAAACCTCAAGACATTGGACCCAATTCCGTGTCAAATCTTCACAATTTCCAAGTCTTCTGCGAGGTGTACCTGGGAGAGGAGCCAAGTCTGTTGTTGTTCAGAGAACTTTTTTACTTGAACCGGCAGAATGAACGTGCCAATGGGCCTAGTCTTGAGCTTGGCGGCATCTCAATCCAGCGGCGGAGAGATTGTCTTTTCCCTTATGCTGAGCTGCCGAGTCACCCGGAAGATTGGAACCAGACGTGGTTCTACTGTCAAGACACATCTCCGGCTGATGAGAGGCCTCTGCCCGGCTTCCGTGCCTTGCGCCTTGAATCCAACCATCCGCTGGCGAATAAGTTATCTGCTGTTGAGCGCCTGCCTC
Organism: Aegilops speltoides; assembly: GCA_021437245.1. Lineage (NCBI taxonomy): Eukaryota > Viridiplantae > Streptophyta > Magnoliopsida > Poales > Poaceae > Aegilops > Aegilops speltoides. The sequence continues at coordinate 390,705,053 of CM038144.1, forward strand.
TCAACCCCACCATCAGGAAGATCAAAGCTCTTCTAGGAAACGGGTTAAACGGCATCGATCTGGTTCGAGTCTGGGTCACCTGGCGGATACTACCATTAAGCCGCCGCTCGGGCTTAATGTGTACTTACACAGGTGAGAAGGATAATCCAATGCGTCATTGTCCCGACGACTTACCAGATGATGTGGTAGATGCTACAACCCAGTCACTGTTGAAGGAGGGCACTGTAACTAGCAATGCCTTCTGCTTCCTTCCCTTCTGCAAGAAGAACCCGGCCCCTGCAGTGAGTTACCAATCTTAATAAACACTTTTTAACATGTTATACCTTCTTTGTACTTATGATTCCTTATCTTTTTCCACATGCCGGTGATAATTTCGGGAAGGTCAAGTATGACCATGAGGCTGCCAAACAGGCCAGGGCAGCCAAGAAAACCGAAAGGAAAGGCGCCAAGACAGGCACCTCAAAGAAGAAGAAAACCAGCGCCTCCGATATGCTTAAATTGGATGACTCTTCTTCGGATGATGAAGAGGTAATATTTTGATTTTCTTAATTCCTTTGTCGTTACTCTACTGACATTCTATCCTTTCAGGAGGATACAGGGAACAGTCAAGCAATTGACGAAGAGGTAACTATAATCTCCTCCGACTCAGAGCCTTTGCCAAAGCAAAAAATCCGAAGGGCGACCCGGAAAGTAAGATTTTCACATCCTCTAGCTTAACAAGATCCTCAATTTCTTTTGAAGCAACAACAGCTTGAGAACTGGAGGCAGACTCGGGCCAATCAAGACGCAGAACTCTCCTCCGGCTTACCCGATGTAACCAGGAAGCGTCGGACCGAGGTTATATCTGATTTACATTCTGCTTTACCTTTGGCGGGTTTGATTCGCCAACCTCTCAATTCATCTGACTCCAATTATCAGGATACCTCTCCTTCCTCTGACGAGTCGATGTAATCAAACATGCCGGCTTTCAAAATGGCTCCTGGGTATTGTAACCTTTCTTACTTTAAGTTTTTCCATACTTATACCTTAATACTCATCCTTCTACCTTGATTGACAGCCTGCAAGTGAAGCCCAGCAAGAGGGCAAAGAAGAATAAGCCGTCCCAAGACCCGGTGGTCACTGAACCGGCACTTGACTCATCCGCTCCTGACAGCTCCACTCATCAGCCACCGCCTGAACCGGCTTCTGATATTCTGGTGCCAACCTCTGACCCGCCTACAGAAGATGTTATCCACAATTCTGATAACTCGGAAATTCCTAGCCCGGACAAGACGACTGACCCGGAAGTTGAATTTCTGAAAAGTCAATATGTTGAACCGGGCCGGCCTACTGTTCTTGCCCAATGCACTGCCAAGGAGGAGTTTGCCCAACGTCGGAAAGCCAAACAGGACATCACTGATTATACTCACCTAAGCATTGGTGATATAGTCTTGGGCTATCTGAACCAAGTGCACAATAGTTGTGACCTGGAAATTGACATGGTGAAACAAATACATCAAAAATATGAGGTATAACTTATGCTTTTTCCCTGAACCTTACTTATTGTACCAGCCCCCAAGTCTATTGCTTATGAATGAATATGTTGTAGACTTAGAAATCTACTTACTATTAGGTTGCCCGGTTCAAAGGGAATACATTTAACCCGGTGATAGCATGAGACTTTGAATTTGTGTTACACATTAGCCCCCAAGTGTCAAGTATCTTTACTTGTAAAGTGCTTGAGACTTAATATGTATGACTTGGTAGGATAGGTTAAAAAATTCTTTAAGCATACATTAGCCCCCAAGTGCCAAGTATCTTTACTTGTAAAGTGTTTGGGACTTGAATGTTACCTTACCATGATTCTTACCATAACCTGATGTCAATACAGGCCACTATAAGTCAATTTGAGTCGGAGCTTGCTGACTTGAATAGCTAGATGAAAACTCAAGAGCTTGAAACTCAGAAAGCCAACTCCAAGTTTGAATTCAGTGTCTCTGAACAAGAGAAGTTGAGGCAAAATTTTGAGTCAGAAAAGAAAATCTGGGCTGATGAGAAGGCTTCACTGGTGACTCGGGCCGAGATGGCAGAAACATCTCTTGCAGAAGCAACGACTGAGCTGTCCGGCTTAAAAAGGCAGATATCTCAAATGGTCTCAGCCATCTTCGGTAAGTCACTCTGAAAAACCTTAAACATTGTAATCTTCCAAGTATTGTTGTAATAGTTATCTCCGGCTCATTGTTATGCTTGTGAATATACAGGCCCCAGGAGCACCAACCTCAAGCAAAACATGCTGATCAAGCTTAAGGCGGTTTACACCTTAGTGGAGCAGCTGTACTCCGGGTCACAACGTGCCTTGGCCGTTGTGGCCTTATCAAATACCACTCCCCACCTCCTTCAAGATGTACTGAAGCATCTCGCAGTGCTGCCGCAACGAATTCAGGATTTAAGGCGGGCATCTGCAAGAGCCGGAGCCGTGGCCGCATTAAGCCGGGAAAGAGCATGGGTGTCGGAACTTGATTTGGCTGATCTCTCTCTTGGATATCCAAGCCTGAAGGAGGACGACACTGCATTTGATGATCAAGACTTCACCGCCTGTGTCAAAGTCGTACGTCCCTTGGCGACTCTTATCGGGAATGATACTGATCTTACTAAGAATTCGCCGGGCTATGATAGCGAGAACCGGAGAATCCCAAACATTCCATACGACCAAGTCAGCCTGATCCCTCCAACGCGTAAGCATACCTTTGCCCCTGAAGTGGACCCGGCCGGTTTAATAGATGATCAAGCTGAATTTGAAGCCTTGAGCGGCATTGACTGGGCCTCGTCCACCTTCCAGGACAAAGCAACCGACGGAGAGGCGGAGAAGGATAACCTGGAGTCTTCAAGCCCGCCGAAGGAATGAACCGTCAGGCGTTTTATAACTTTGCCAAAACAATGCTTCACTTATTCAGACTCGGGGAGTCTTGTAGTAGGATAGAAGAAAAAACCTCTTAATGTTTGTCATGCCTTCGCGCATGTTCATGACGCTTAATACTTTCGTAAGCCACCATTGTTATATATTTTTGGCTTACGTTTATTCCCTTGATGTTTTAACTTGCTTTGCCTTATCCTGCACATAAAACAAGCAAAATTTTCTGGGCAGTTTACAGCGCTAGGGGTTTATAGAGTATTGATAACCCGGACCATGACCCAAAGACATCATATACAGGCCGGTTTATGATTATTTAAAATAATCACAATAGCATACCTCTGACCCCTTTGATAGTCTTCCCGTCTCATTTGATGCTTTACCTGGCACTTACGAACCTGGGGTGATCAATATTAAACCGGAAGAATTAAGTTCCATCTCCTCAAGAAGGTTTCAAGATAGTTAAAGTAATTATATGTATAAGCAATGTTCACAGGCTCCTGATTCGAATACGATCAGAAAACCGTCCCAAAGGGGTTGAGCTAAGATTCGGATACGATCATATAGCCCCCAGTGGCTTTGGCGATGCCGATCAAGTGGGTATCGACAGCTATGTTCTCTTTGGTTCGAATACGACCTATGTTTGAAACCAAGTGAACATAAGAGTTGTTTAATGACGCTGATTCGAATACGATCCACGTCAGGCCCAAAGGGGTTAAGCTGTGATTCAAATATGATCAAGAAGCCCCTAAGTGGGTTTGGTAGTATGCCGATCAGGTGGGTATCGACAGCTATGTTCTCTTTGGTTTGAATACGACCTATGTTTGAACAGGAAGCCCCCAAGTGACCATGGCTAGATTCAGATATGATCATAAGCTAGTCCAAAGGGAAAGCCGGATTCAGATGTGATGCACTCCCTGTTGGTTGTTTCCACTACCTGATACAGAAGACACACAGAGTTTTGAGGGTAAAAAGGATGGAGGTCCTGCTTTATTTCTTCATATAATATATACATCGTCAAAAAATATATACATCTTGAAAGCCGGTGGCTTAAGTATAATAAGGCCGGAGATGAGCAATATTCCACGGCTGGCGGGTCTCCTCCTCCGACTTAAGTGAGTCTTTGTGCTCTCGAACATCGATGAGGTAGTATGACCCGTTGTGCAGATTCTTGCTGACCACAAAGGGCCCTTCCCAAGGCGGGGATATCTTGTGCATATTAGACTGATCCTGGATGAGCCAGAGCACCAAGTCGCCTTCCTGAAAGGTTCTGCTCCTAACCCGGCGGCTGTGATAGCGGCGCAGGTCTTGTTGATAAATCGCCGAGCGGGTTATTGCCAAGTCTCGCTCCTCATCCAGTAAGTCAAGTGCATTTTGACGAGCTTCCTCGTTGTCAGCCTCAATGTAAGCCACCACGTGGGGTGAATCGTGCCGGATGTCACTTGGCAGGACCGCCTCTACACCATACACCATAAAGAAAGGCGTGTAGCCTGTAGATCTGTTAGGCGTAGTGTTGATGCTCCATAACACAGAAGGTAACTCCTCCACCCAACAACCCGGAGTCCGCTGTAAGGGGACTAAGAGCCGGGGCTTGATACCTTTCAGGATCTCTTGATTAGCTCTTTCTGCTTTACCATTGGATTGAGGATGAGCAACAGCCTAAACATCAAGCCGGATATGTTCTCTTTGACAGAACTCTTCCATGGCACCCTTGGAGAGATTAGTGCCATTATCAGTTATGATGCTATGTGGGAAACCAAAACGAAAGATCACTTTTTTCATGAATTGAACCGCCATGGTTGCATCACACTTACTGACCGGCTCTGCCTCAACCCACTTGGTAAACTTATCCACTGCCACCAGGAGATGTGTCTTTTTATCCTTAGACCTCTTGAAAGGCCCAACCATGTCAAGCCCCCAGACTGCAAACGGCCAAGTGATTGGGATCATCCTCAATTCTTGAGCCGACACATGAGCTCGTCGTGAGAACTTTTGACAACCGTCACATTTGCTGACCAGATCCTCCGCATCAGCATGAGCCGTTAGCCAATAGAAACCATGACGAAAAGCTTTGGCTACAAGAGATTTTGACCCGGCATGATGGCCACAATCCCTTTCATGGATCTCACGGAGTATTTCTTGGCCTTCTACAGGGGACACACAGTGTTGAAACGCCCCAGTGACACTTAGGTGATGTAACTCGCCGTTGACAATCGTCATAGATTTGGAGCGCCTGACGATTTGTCTTGCCAAGGTCTCATCCTCAGGTAACTCACCCCAGGTCATATAAGCCAAATAGGGCACTGTCCAATCTGGGATAATGTGAAGAGCTGCCACCAGCTGTGCCTCCAGGTCCGGCACTGCTAGCTCTTCCTCGGTAGGCACCTTGACAGAAGGGTTATGTAAAATATCAAGAAAGGTGTTAGGCGGCACCGGCTTACGTTGGGATCCCAACCGGCTTAAAGCATCAGCCGCCTCATTCTTCCTTCGGTCAATGTGCTCCACTTGATAACCTTGAAGTGACCAGCCATAGTGTCTACTTCACGATGATAAGCCGCCATCAGGGGGTCTTTGGAATCCCACTTGCCTAACACCTGTTGAGCCACGAGATCTGAGTCGCCCAAGCATCTTACCCGGCTTAAGTTCATCTCCTTAGCCATCCGGAGACCATGGAGTAAGGCCTCGTACTCAGCTGCATTGTTAGTACACGGAAACATAAGCCGGAGTACATAAAAAAATTTGTCACCTCGAGGGGAAGTTAAAACCACTCCAACCCCCGAGCCTTCTAGCTGCCTGGACCCATCAAAGTGAATCATCCAATATGTGTTATCGGGCTTCTCCTCAGGAGCCTGTAACTCTGTCCAATCATTGTTAAAGTCCAACAATGCCTGAGACTTAATAGAAGTACGTGGCATATACTTCAAATCATGAGGCCCAAGCTCAATGGCCCACTTGTCGACTCGTCCTGTGGCCTCTCTATTCTGAATGATATCTCCCAAAGGGGCAGAACTTACTACAGTTATAGGGTGACTTTGAAAATACTGCTTCAACTTCCGGTTGGCCATAAACACTCCGTAAACAAGCTTCTGCCAATGTGGATACCTTTGTTTAGACTCAATGAGCACCTCACTGATATAGTAAACCGGTCGTTGAACCGGATGCTCCTTGCCAACTTCCTTACGCTCCACCATGATGGCAACGCTGACGGCTCGTGAATTGACAGCCACATATAATAGCAAAGGCTCTTTATCATTTGGAGCTGCAAGAACCGGCGGTTCAGACAATTGTCTCTTCAAGTCTTCAAAAGCAGCATCAGCGGCCTCACTCCAGACAAAAGTGTCAGTTTTCTTCATCATCTGATACAATGGAAGGGCCATCTCACCTAACTGGCTTATGAACCGGCTTAACGCGGCAACACGACCCGCTAGTTGCTGAACATCATTGATGCACGCCGGCTTAGCCAGAGAGGTAATCACCTTAATCTTCTCCGGGTTAGCTTCGATGCCCCTGTTTGACACCAGAAAACCCAAGAGCTTACCCACAGGTACACCAAATACACACTTGGCCGGGTTAAGCATCATCTTGTAAACCCGGAGATTATCGAAGGTCTCTTTCAAGTCAGATATCAAGGTTTCCTTTTCTCTAGATTTCACCACAATGTCATCCACGTAGGCATGAACATTACGCCCAATTTGATCGTGCAAATAGTTCTGCACACACCGCTGATAAGTCGCCCGGGCTCCTTTGAGTCCAAATGGCATAGATACATAATAGAAGGCTCCAAACGGAGTGATGAAAGCCGTCTTCTCCTGGTCCTTAACTGCCATCTTGATCTGATGATAACCAGAGTAAGCATCCAAAAAACTCAAACGTTCACAACCCGCAGTAGCATCAATGATTTTATCAATACGGGGGAGAGCAAAGGGATCAGCCGGACAAGCCTTGTTTAAGTCCGTGTAGTCCACACACATCCGCCAGGTGCCGTTCTTCTTGAGGACAAGCACCGGGTTAGCCAACCACTCTGGGTGAAAAACTTCAATAATAAACCTAGCCGCTAAGAGCCGGGCGACTTCCTCTCCAATAGCTTTCCGTCTCTCTTCGTTAAAACGTCGGAGAAACTGCCTGACCGGCTTATACTTTGGATTAATATTGAGAGTGTGCTCAGCGAGTTCCCTCGGTACACCCGGCATGTCAGAAGTTTTCCATGCGAAGATGTCCCGGTTCTCATGGATGAACTCGATGAGCGCGCTTTCCTATTTGGGATCCAAATTGCTGCTGATGCTGAACTGCTTGGAAGGGTCACCCGGGGTGAAGTCGACAAGCTTTGTCTCGGCCGCTGATTTAAACTTCAACGCCGGGTCGTGCTCTGTAGTTGGTTTCTTCAAGGAGGTCATATCCGCTGGGTCAACATTATCTTGATAAAATTTGAGCTCTTTCGCTGCAAAGGCCGACTCAGCATAAGCCGCGTCGCCTTCTTTGCATTCCAACGCCACCTTCCGACTTCCATGCACAGTGATGGTGCCCTTGTGACCCGACATCTTGAGCTGCAAGTAAACATAACACGGCCGGGCCATGAACTTAGCATAAGCCGGCCGCCCGAACAGAGCATGATAGGGGCTCCTGATTTTGACCACCTCAAACGTCAACTTCTCGGCTCTGGAGTCATATTCATCTCCGAAGGCCACCTCCAGCTCAATCTTGCCAACTGGGTAAGCCGACTTACCAGGGACCACTCCATGGAAAACAGTGTTGGACGTCCTCAGATTTTTATCAGTTAACCCCATGCGTCGAAAGGTCTCATAATAAAGGATATTGATGCTACTACCCCCATCCATGAGTACCTTAGTGAATTTATATCCACCAACCTGAGGTGATACCACCAAGGCCAATTGACCCAGATTATCAACCCGTGGAGGGTGATCTTCCCTGCTCCATATGATGGGCTGTTCTGACCACCTCAAATAACGAGGAATTGCCGGCTCAACAGAATTGACAGCCCTCTTATGAACCTTCTGGTCACGTTTGCATAGGCTAGTGGTAAACACGTGATCGCCCACCATTCAAGCGCTTCGGGTTGCTTTGATAACCCGGATCGCTCTCGCTGCTGCTCTCCTTGACCGATCGCTGTTGATTATAGCCTCCTTAGCGCCCCCGAAAGCGGAACTGAGCCGCCACCCGGGCCATGGAAACCGCCAGCCCCTGAACCGCCACCAGACCCATTATGGCCATCATAGGTGTTGAAATTCTTAAACGCCTTCATGATCGTGCAATCTTTCCACAGGTGTGTGGCGGGCCGCTCCCTGGTGCCGTGTCTTGGGCAGGGCTCATTGAGTAGCTGTTCAAGAGATGGGCTTGACCCGCCGGATCGAGGCGGTTTACCCTTACGTCTCTGATTGTTACCTTGCGCATTAGCGTTGGCCACAAACTCCGGGTTACCGTCCGCCTTACGCTTATTGCCTCCTTGATTCATCGGGTTATGCTGCTGACCCTTTCCATTGCCGTTCTTCTTTCCCTTCCCTGTCTTCTCATCGTCAGACGCGGGATCCTTGGTAGTATCAGAATCGGCATACTTAACTAAAGCCGCCATCAGGGTACCCATATCCTTGCAGTCACGTTTAAGGCGCCCCAGTTTCTGCCTCAGCGGCTCAAAGCTACAATTCTTCTCCAACATAAGGACCGCAGAGCCGGCATCCATCTTGTCAGATGAATGAATTATCTCCTTGACCCAACATACCCAATGGGTGGTGGATTCGCCCTCTCCCTGCTTAGAATTCATCAAGTCCACAATCGACATAGATTGCTTACATGTGTCCTTGAAGTTCTGGATGAACCGGGCCTTTAACTCTTTCCATGAACCAATGAAATTGGGTGGCAAACCCTTTAACCAAGACCGGGCCGTTCCATCTAACATCATGGTGAAATATTTAGCCATCGCCGCGTCACTGACTTCCAACAACTCCATGGCCATCTCATAACTCTCGATCCATGCTCCGGGCTGCAAGTCGGCCGTGTAATTCGGCACCTTTCGAGGTCCCTTGAAGTCCTTGGGCAGACGTACGTTGCGCAAAGCCGGTACCAAACAAGGAACACCATCGGTTCTAGTGGCTACTCCCGCTTCAACAGAAGTCGTCGGATACTCCGGGATATCCTAATAAGCCGCCGCCTGTTGCGCTGCTGCCTGAGCCGCCCGTTCATTCTCCTGACGTATTCAGTCTTGCACCGGGTTATAGCCACCGGGCTGGTTACGGCGTTGGGCGTTGCTTGACAAAGCTTCAGACTCCATGTGCCTGCTGTAACTCGGGCTCCGGTTCTGGCGAGGTGGCGCTAACCAAGGCGGGGGAGTTGAATGAATTCTGTCCTGGCTGTAAGAATAGGTCTCTTGCTGAGCTAAGGCCGTCTGGAGGAGTTCTCTGACCCTCCGGGTCTCCACTGCCGCCGGGTCATCACCGTCCATGGGAAGAGTCGCCAAACGTGTTGAAGCTGCGATTAAGTTCTCCATGGGGTTGGAAAAGTGACCCGATGGAATCGGTACATAACGCGGCGGTGGCATGCTCACGTGAGGTGGTGCCATCTCTTGAGGCTGAACCGGCCCTCCTGTTCCGGCTGTCATAAGCTGATTGGCCTCTGGCGGGTTACTTGGACCGGCACCGGGTGTAGCAAAATGAACCCGAGGGTCGTAATTCGGAGGTAAATGGGACTGGGTTTTCTGATATCTCCTCCTCATTACCTCATTGGATGCATTTAAGGTCATCGTGAGCTGGTAAGCTTCTGACTGCAACCGCTGTGCCCGGGCGTCGAGAGCCGCTCGCTCTGTAGCTAGTCTAGTATCCTCAGCTGCCAAGGCCTCCTTGGCCTGAGCTATCTCCTCACGCACACATGCTACCTCCGCGTCATGCTCATCTTTGTCTGCAGGAATAACCGTTGCGGTTAACAGGGTTGTAAGCTTGTCCATGAGGTCTATCAAGACTGAGCCGGTGGGACGGGCCGCTTGCCCGGCTGCTCCTAACACAGGACGTTCTTGCTGCAGCAAGCATTTGTAGAGTTTGAGCGGGCTGAGTCCCAGCCATGAAGACTCCTACCCATCTTGGCGGCTCACGAAGTGCGGAATATCGATGCCATCGGAACAGCCCCCGAGCATGCCGTCTTGCACTTGGTACAACGAATCTGTCGAGCTGACGGAGGAATCACCGTCTGAGAGGACGACCGTCTCACCCCTATCTTCAGATCCTTTCGAAAGTTCCTCTCCGTGGATGCAGCCCACGAAGGCACGCCTCATAATAGGTTGAGTCCGGGTCTTCCTCGCACGCTGAGCCGTCTCGGCGAGGTCGGTGCGATTGTCCGCTCAGTCTGGCTCACCGTCGGCCGATGAAGGCGTGGATTCCGCCGAAGGGGACCCGGTATCCGTACTCAATTGAGCCGGTGTTGGGACCCCAGCCTTCGTCGTCGATGTAGATCTTGCCGCGACGACTCTTGGTCATCCGGCCCACTACGTATCCTTTGAGCCCTTCGAAGTTTCCCTTCAAGAACTCAAATCCACCATGCGCTGGCCCCATGGTGGGCGCCAACTATCGTGGAATTGTCACGTCAGATGTCCTCGTGAAAGGAGTTAGTTGTGGAGCCATCGCAACTAGGAAGCTTTAAGGGGTTAAATCGATACAAAGGACACAAGAGGTTTTTATACTAGTTCGGCCCCTTACGATGAAGGTAAGGCCTACGTCTAGTTGGGTTGGTATTGATGTTTCGATGACCAGGGAGCGAGATATGCTATGCCTGGCTCTCGATGAGTTGTTTCTTGCCCTAAGCAGCCAGCAAGTCGTCCCCTTATATACACGGGTTGACACCCTGCGGCTTACAGAGTCCCGGCCGGCTTATAAACAGTGTCCGGCTCGGTGACTAGTTAAATCTACCTTATGTTACAAGTCATGCCACTATGGCGGTTTACTACAACGGGCCTTAAGTCGCCTGCGGACCTTTAAGCCCTTTATTGAACCGCCATCTTCATGCTTGGCCTTGGGCTTCTCTCTGGTGAATCCTTTTTGTGTAACCCGGCCCCTCCTGGGCGGCTTACACAAATAGTTATATCCCCAACAAAGGGTCTTCGCATTTGACTCAACGAGTGTGAAGGGTAAGGAAGCTAGCCGAGCCTATGATGATCCGCTTAGGTAGCTGGAACGTAGGGTCCCTGACAGGTAGCTCCGCGAGTTAGTTGATGCAGCGGTGAGGAGAGGTGTTGATGTCCTTTGCGTCGAAGAAACCAAATGGAGGATAAAAAACGAACGAGGTATAGGGTACCGGCTTCAAGTTGTGGTACACGGGCCGGATGCAAACTGAAATGGCGTAGGCCTCTTGATCAACAAGAGCCTCAAGTATGGAGTGGTAGACGTCAAGAGACGTGGGGTCCGGATTATCCTGGTCAAGCTGGTATTTGGGAACTTACTTCTCAATGTTATCAGCGCGTATGTCCTACAAGTAGGCCACGATAAGAACATCAAGAGAGAGTTCTGGGAAGGCCTGGAGGATGGTTAGAAGTGTATCGATTGGCGAGAAGCTCTTCGTAGGAGGAGACCTCATTGTCCATGTGGGTACATCTAACATAGGTTTTGAAGGGATGCATGGGAGCTTTGGCTATGGCATCAGGAATCAAGAAGGATAAGGTGCCTTAATCTTTGCTCTAGCCTACGTCATGATCGTAGCTTACCCACTCTTTAAAAAGAGAGAATCACATCTACCGACTTTTAGTAGTGGTTAACACTCTATTTAGATTGATTTCATCCTCTCAAGAACAGAAGATAGGCATATGTGCCTAGATTGTAAGGTGATACCTAGAAAGAGTGTTGTCCCTTAGCATAAGCTTGTGGTTGCCGACTTCTGCTTTCAGATTCGTGCGCAGTAGGATAAGCATGCCAAATTTGGTAGAACAAAGTGGTGGAAGCTCAAGGGCAAGGTAGCTTAGGATTTCAAAGAGAGGGTCATTAAGGAGGGCCCTTGGGAGGAAGGAGGTGATGCAAACAATATGTGGATGCAGATGGCTACTTGCATTCGTAAGGTGGCCTCAGAGGAGTTTGTAGTGTCCAGGGGAAGTAGAAGCAAAGCTAAGATGCTTGGTGGTGAAATGATGATGTCCTAAAGGCTATTAAGGAGAAGAAAGATTGTTTCAGATGCCTATACCTGGATAGGAGTGCAAATAACATAGAGAAGTACAAGATGGCGAAGAAGGCCGCTAAGTGAGCTGTGAGTGAAGCAAGGGGTCGGGCGTATGAGGACCTCCACCAGCGGTTAGACACGAAGGAAGGCGAAAGGAATATTTATAAGATGGCCAAGATCCGAGATATGTTAGCCAAGTCAAATGCATCAAGGACAGAGCAGACCAGCTCCTGGTTAAGGTCAAGGAGATTAAACATAGATGGTGGGAGTACTTTGACAAGCTGTTCAATGGGGAGAATGAGAGCTCGACCATTGAACTCGAAGACTCCATTGATGATACCCGCATGCATTTTGTGGGGAGAATCCAGGAGTCTGAGATCAAGGAGGCTTTAAAAAGGATGAAAGGAGGTAAGACGATGGGTCCTCATTGTATCCCCATTGTGGTGTGGAAAGGCCTCGGGGACATAGCGATAGTATGGATAACCAAACTTTTCAATCTCATTTTTTTGGCAAACAAGATGCCAGAAGAATGGAGACGGAGTATATTAGTACCAATATTCAAGAACAAGGGGATGTTCAAAGTTGTATTAATTACTGTGGAATTAAGCTAATGTGCCATACAATGAAGCTATGGGAGAGAGCCATTAAGCACCTCTTAAGAAGAATGACAAGCGTGATCAAAAACCAGTTTGATTTCATGTCTGGGAGGTCGACCATGGAAGTCATTTTCTTGGAACGACAACTTATGGAGAGATACCGAGAGCAAAAGAAGGACCTGCATATGTTGTTCATTGACTTGGAGAAGGCCTATAATAAGATAAGACAGAATAACATGCGGTGGGCTTTGGAGAAACACAAAGTCCCAGCAAAATACATTACACTCATCAAGGACATGTACGATAATGTTATGACAAGTGTTCGAACAAGTGATGGCGACATTCATGACTTCTTGACACGGATGTTAGGTAGTCGTTGAGCCAAAGGTCGGGCTTGGTGTCGCCTGAGTACTTTTCAACGCTGTGTATAATGAAGGGATGCGTGAATTGATGGGTAATGACCTCATACCCGAAGCATGGTGGTGCGATCCCTGACATGAGCCACTATATCAGGGCTTCGTAATCCATCCTGTAGCTTTCCATTGTGATGAGGACATCACTTCCATCATTACACCCGCTGTGCCTCCTTCATCTGTTATTCCATCTGGACCTATAACTAGAGCACGTGCACAACAAATAAATGGCCAGGTACTATTGTTTCTATGTACATATGACTTAACTGACGAACATATGATGTTACACTCATGTTCGGATTTACTTGTACTCTCGACGTGTTTGGAAATATTTGGGAAGGGGAATGGGAATTTATAGGATGGAGTTGTGTTGAGATTATACATGGGATGAGTCGTTTTATTCCCAATCCTCTGTTTGGCGCGGGATAGGAATTATGTGTGAGAATATGAGGAGAAATTGTACTCCCTTGTTTGGTTCATGGGAATTGACATGGGACTAGACAAGGGAAGTTAGGATGAAGGGTTAAGATTGACTCACTAAAATAATTCCCATCCAACTCCCACCCCTCACCTCTTAATAAAACGGTGGGAGTTGGAGTCTCAAGTCCCATGCCTATTCCCTTGTGAATTTCCAATACCTCCAACCAAAAAATAGATTTGACGTCTCGTACCCCTTCAATCGCATTCCCTAACTCTAATTACCCCCAACCAAACACGCTGTCAGGAATAAGGGAATCAAACAATCAATTGGAGGGACTACAATTGAAAGGATCGATACGGTCAACTAGAGGGGGGGGGGGCGAATAGGAGACTAAATTTTTTAATCTTTCTTGTCAATTTTAAGGTTTAGCGGATAAATAGGGTTCACTAGACGTGCAACTAGGTGAACACAACCTATATGACAAGCAATCATAGATCCAAATATGCTAGGCAACAATCTAATTAGCAAGCCAACAAGCATACAAGACAAAGTAAAGTGAAGGAAAGGATCAACCACAAGTGAGGCGAGGAGGCGGATTTTATCCCGAAGTTCACTCTTCCTTGAGGAAGACCTACTCTCCGTTTAGAGTGGTGCCGGAGCCAAGGCTTGTAGAATGCCACGAAGGCTCACCGTATTCTCTTTTGAGTCACCCCAACGGATGAGCGTCGAACCACTCGGGGTTGGTCTTGAAGGTGAACACCACACCTTTACAAACTTCTTTGGAGCACACCACAAGCAAGGAGGCTTCTGGAGGAACCTCTGACCGCCTAGGAGTCCAAGCTACAAGAGTAACAAGTCAATGGGGGAAGAAATGTTGCGGGGAACGCGATTTGGTTTGGTCAAGATGTAGATCGTGTCTTGCTCTCCCAATCCCCAAAGTTTCAACAAGTTTGGGTGGAGGGATTGAGAGTATTGAGCAAAATGGAGTGTAGCAATGGTGGAACTCAACAAGACATTAGGGTTAGGGATGGAGGTGGAAGAAGGGGGCTTGTATAGTGTTCTTGGCCAGATGGGGTTTTCTGCCCGTTGGACCCCGTGCACACCCATGCGCACGGGGTACTCAGAGACTTACGCACCACCACATGCACATGTGGGTCAAAAGAACCCGTGCGCACGGGGTACTCAGAAAGTTTACCAGGAACCCCGTGCACACGGGGGTCAAATGACCCCGTGCACACAGGGGTCAAATGACCCCGTGCACATGGGGTACCCAGAGAGTTTCTAACTACCCCGTGTGCACGGGGTCAAAAGACCCCATGCGCACAGGGTATCCGGAAACACTTTGTAGCAAAATTTCTGGGTACCCTGACTAGCACACTAAGGAAAATAAAGTGATAGGAGTAGGAAGGCTAGGTTTATAAGTTTCGGCAATGGCACTCCCACACAAAATAGATCCCCAAAGACCCCTCTTAATAGTGCGGTCTTTCCTACGACTTGAATCGAACCAAAAGAAATCCTTCGAATCACCGGTAGACCATGCCTTTGATCTTTTTGAATTGGGGGGTCGCACAGCACCATGAAGAGCACAATGGAACCAATATCTGAGATAAACTTTAACAACCGATATTAGTTCCACTAACCACATTGTCATGACACCAAAATATAATTTAAGTGCCATTTGCACTTTCAATCTCCACATTTTCGGTGCATTGATGACAACATGGTTAGGACATGGCATCAAAAGATATGACAAAGATAAATAGCCATGCTACAGATTTTGATCAAGAGAGCTCCCCCTATATGTGTGCTGGGAAAAGAAAATGCTTGAGAATACATCAAGCACACACACATGGGACTCCCCCTAGATCAAAATTGTTAAGTCAAGTGATCAACAAAATAATCCTATAACAGTGCCTAGATCACATGCAACGGTGTGGTGAGCAGGTATCATTAGAGATCATAGTAAAGATGGATCATAACACATAATATGATGCATGTAAAGGATCCACGAAGCATAAATAGTATCACACGAACTGACAGAAGGTTGCTCACAACTACACACCGGAAAGCAAATAAGAGTATCTCAAGCCAACTAAAGACAACCAACAAATCAAAGAAACACGAGGCTTGAGATCTCAACACACAATGAAGAACACCAAACACCACTTCTCCACCTTTGTCATCAAGACAACAAAAAGGAGAAAAGGCAACACTAAGACACACTAGACAAGAGGAGGAGCGCTCGAAGCATCATCATCATCATCAAAACACCATCCTGCCATCGGAAAGGAATGAGCTGTGGCCTCACTGTTGTTGTCCTATGACCCCAGGCCAATTTCCTCACCAGCTGCAGCCCTCTCTGCCTTCTTCTGACACCCCACAAGCTTGTCCTTGTTGATCTCCTTCACCTGACGGCTCTGAATAGACTCGCACATCTTGAACAAGTTACTCATGGTCTTGAACAAGGACTTCTTCTCTCCTCTGGCGAAAACAGTCTCAAAATCTACCTTCTTTCCCTTACCATGAGGGATCCGTGCAGTGGAGGACATACCTGGAGTGTATGTGGCATGGTCTTCAGGACTAGGATTGCACCCCTTTTTGGGAGGCACATATGGAGCAGGAGCAGCTGGGCTATAGTTGGAGTTGCGCTTGAGAACAAAAGTCTTGTATTGAGAGATGTACTTAGCTAGGGAGACAGACTCAATCAACGTCTGGATGGATGGAGCATAGATATAAGACTTGTTATCTTGCACACACTGATGAAGCTCATAGAACATGAAGTACAGAACATCCACTCTCTTCTTCTTATGCAGGTACGCAAAGACATCCAACATGGAGCTATGTATGTTGTGAGAAATCACCGGCCTTTGGTGTGAGAGTATATCTTAGGATATGGCGCATAGTATCATAAAGAGGCACAAGGTCTTTGATGGAACCGGTGACAGAAGACTTCTTTCGCTTGTAGGCGAACACAATCTCATCCTTGGTGCGCTGTCCACTCTCACGAACCCTGCCAAACTCATTAGTTGCCTCTTCTTCATCAATGAACGGGTAGGGAGTAATCTCAAAAAACTTGGCCATAGGGGCAGAGCACCAATGCGTCCCAGATATCCAAGTGAGGGTGCGAGCAGAATCATTGGAGAAGAACAAGGTGGTTTCTACGTCTTGAGCTTGCGTTGGTTTTCCTCGAAGAGGAGAGCGTGATGCAGCAATAGTAGCGTAAGTATTTCCCTCAGTTTTTGAGAACCAAGGTATCAATCCAGTAGAAGGCTCCTCAAAAGTCCCACGCACCTACGCAAACAAACAAAGAACTCGCAACCAACGCAATAAAGGGGTTGTCAATCCCTTCACGACCACTTGCGAAAGTGAGATCTAATAAAGATAGTAAGATAAGATAAATATATTTTTGGTATTTTATAATATAGATGCAAAAATTAAAGATGCAAATAAAAGTATATTGAAAGCAAATATGATAAGAGATAGACCCGGGGGCCATAGGTTTCACTAGTGGCTTCTCTCAAGATAGCAAAAATATTACGGTGGGTGAACAAATTACTGTCGAGCAATTGACAGAAAAGCGAATAATTATGAGATTATCTAGGCATGATCATGTATATAGGCATCACGTCCATAACATGTAAACCGACTCCTGCCTGCATCTACTACTATTACTCCACACATCGACCGACTCCTCCCTGCATCTAGAGTATTAAGTCCATAAGAACAGAGTAAAGCATTGATGATCCATAAGTATAGGGATCTATTGTAGTCCTTTCGATAAGTAAGAGTGTCGAACCCAACGAGGAGCAGAAGGAAATGATAAGCATTTTTCAGCAAGGTATTCTCTGCAAGTACTGAAATAAGTGGTAACAGATAGTTTTGTGATAAGATAAATGGTAACGAGCAACAAGAAACAAAAGTAAATAAAGTGCATCAAGGTGGACCAATCCTTTTTGTAGCAAAGGACAAGCCTGGACAAACTCTTATAATAGGAAAAGCGCTCCTGAGGACACATGGGAATATTGTCAAGCTAGTTTTCATCACGCACATATGATTTGCGTTCGGTACTTTGATAATTTGATATGTGGGTGGACCGGTGCTTGGGTACTGCCCTTACTTGGACAAGCATCCCACTTATGATTAACCTCTATTGCAAGCATCCGCAACTACAACAAAAGTATTAAGGTAAACCTAACCATAGCATGAAACATATGGATCCAAATCAGCCCCTTACGAAGCAACACACAAACTAGGGTTTAAGCTTCTGTCACTCTAGCAACCCATCATCTACTTATTACTTCCTAATGCCTTCCTCTAGGCCCAAAGAATGGTGAAGTGTTATGTAGTCGACGTTCACATAACACCACTAGAGGTTAGACAACATACATCTTATCAAAATATCGAACGAATACCAAATTCACATGACTACTAATAGCAAGACTTCTCCCTTGTCCTCAGGAACAAACATAACTACTCACAAAGCATATTCATGTTCATAATCAGAGGGTAATAATGTGCATATAGGATATGAACATATGATCTTCCACCAAATAAACCAACTAGCATCAACTACAAGGAGTAATCAACACTACTAGCAACCTACTAGCACCAATCCTAGACTTGGAGACAAGAATTGGATACAAGAGATGAACTAGGGTTTGGAGATGAGATGGTGCTGGTGAAGATGTTGATGGAGATTTCCCTCTCCTGATGAGAGGAGCGTTGGTGATGATGATGGTGATGATTTCCCCCCTCCCGGAGGGAAGTGTCCTCGGCAGAAGAGCTCTGCCGGAGCCCTAGATTGGTTCCGCCAAGGTTCTGCCTCGTGGCGGCGGAGTATCGTCCCGAAAGGTTCTCTCCTATTTTTTTCTCATCGAAAGACTTCATATGGGAGAAGATGGGCGTCGGAGAGCCACTAGGGGGCCCACGAGGTAGGGGGCGCGCCCCCCACCCTCGTGAGAAGGGTGTGGGCCCCCTGGCCTTCATCTTTGGCAACGATTTTTCTTTAATTATTATAAGGTATTCCGTGGAGTTTCAGGACTTTTGGAGTTGCGCAGAATAGTCCTCCAATATTTGCTCCTTTTCCACCCGAATTCCAATTGCGGCATTCTCCCTCTTCATGTAAACCTTGTAAAATAAGAGAGAATAGCCATAAGTATTGTGACATAACGTGAAATAACAGCCCATAATGCAATAAATATCGACATAAAAGCATGATGCAAAATGGACGTATCAATTCCCCCAAGCTTAGACCTCGCTTGTCCTCAAGCGAAAAGCCGATAACAATAAATATGTCCTCATGTTTAGAGGTAGAGGCGTCGATAAAAATAAAATACGGACATGAAGGCATCATGATTATTTCATAACATCAACATATATATAGATTTTGTCATATGATTACTTATGTTCAAGTGATGATCTTTTCACAAAGCCAAAATATGAATCAAAAACCTTATTGGGCACCAACAGCTATAATCTCAGTCATTGAAGCAATTGCAATTTATCATAACATCGGAAAGAGTCTATGTCAGAGCTTAAAAGCAAGTCCACATACTCAACTATCACTTAGTCCTTCATAATTGCTAACACTCACGCGATACTTGTGGTTATAGAGTTTTAATCGAACACAGAGAAAGATAGGGGCTTATAGTTTTGCCCCACAACTTTTTACCTCAAGGGTAATGTGAACAACAATAATTCATGCTACCCCACACCCAATTAGATATATATATCATGTTCTTTCCAACATGCTGAGCTTGCCAAAGGATAAAATGAAAAAGGAAAGGTGAAGATCACCATGACTCTTGCATAAGGTAGAGGATAATAATAAAAGATAGGCCCTTCGCAGAGGGAAGCAGAGGTTGTCATGCACATTTAGGGTTGATGCACAAAATCTTAATGCAAAAGAACGTCACTTTATATTGCACCTTGCATGTGAACCTTTATTATGCAGTCCGTCGCTTTTATTGCGTCCACAACAAGTTCGTGCAAAGTTTATTTAGAGAGCAATTTTTATTGCTTGCACCGATGACAACTTACTTGAAGGATCTTACTCAATCCATAGGTAGATAGGGTGGACTCTCATGGCAAAACTGGTTTAAGGGTATTTGGAAGCACAAGTAGTATTTCTACTTAGTGCTGAAGATTGGCTAGCATGAGGGGGAAAGGCAAACTCAACACGGTAGAGGAACCATGACACCATACTTTATCTCAGATGTAAAATAGCATAACTCATTATGTTGTCTTCCTTGTCCAACATCAGCTCTTTAGCATGTCATATTTTAATAAGTGCTCCCAATCATAAAAGATGTCAATGATAATATATCTATATGTGAAACCTCTCTTTCCTTATTACTTCCTATTAATTGCAACGATGACCAAAGCTATATTTGCCAACTCCCAACAACTTTAAATCATCATACTCTTTCTATGTGAAGTCATTACTTTCAATAAGATCAATATGAACTCTTGATTCTTTTTATTCTTTTTCTTCTAATCACCCAAGATCATGGCAAAATACTCAAGCCCTTGACTCAACACTAATATTTATTATATAGCTCACAAACTCGATTACAAAGAAGGATCATAAAGCAAAACTCAAAACTAGATCATGCCATGACTTTATTCTACTAAATCAAGATACTACTAATAGGATCGAACTAAGAAAAACGGTAAAGATAGGAGTTGTGATGGTGATACAATACCAGGGCACCTCCCCCAAGCTTGGCAGTTGCCAAGGGGAGTGTCCATACCCAGATGATTATGTCTCCTTCCTTGTTGTTGGCGGTGGAAGTGTTGATGATGATGGAGTTGTTGCGTTTTTCTTCTCTAGCTTGCGTCTGAGGCTAAAATTCTCATCCCTCAGATCTTCATTCTCGAGCTCAAGTTTCATTATCTTTTTGCATAGTGCTGCCTTGCTGTCCTGCAGAAAATGAGGTGGGGTAGATTGGACCTTATGGAGGCTTGACTTCTTGAACTCCACATGCATATCACCAGGTTGAGGTAGGGGGTAGTCCTCTTAGTCGGAACTCGTTTCCTCCTTCCTCTTTGGATCATAGTCTTCTTCCTCCGTGGTCCAGCCATAATGCTCCACATCCCCATATCTTGCTCTAATCTGCAGCACCAACAGCTCGAAACAAAAACAGAGGATATTTGCGCGATACAGGAGTCAAAACCTTCGGGAGTATATATAATGAATTTTTACCGACCAAAATACGTATCGTGCAAGGAAATGGAGTCCGAAGGGCACACGAGGTGCTCACGAGGTAGGGGGGCGTGCCCAGGGGGTAGGGCGTTCCCTCCACCCTCGTGGAGGCCTCTTGTCCTCCCCAGACTGCTACTTATTTTTCTATTTTTCTAAATATTCCAAAACGTAGAAATATCGCCTTAAAAATTGTTTTGTAGTTGGTTTAGTTACCTTATCACATACCTATTCCTTTTCGGAGTCTGGAACATTCTGGAAAGTGTCCCTTATGTATTCCTCTGGGGTTAGGGTTTCAATAACATTAGTTTCAACATTTATAGGATTACCTAAGATATAGTGTTTGATTCTTTGACCGTTTACCACCTTCGGATTTGTGCCTGCAAAGTTGTTGATTTTTATGGCACCGGAACGATAGACCTCCTCGATAACGTAAGGACCTTCCCAATTGGAGAGAAGTTTTCCTGCAAAAAATCTTAAACGAGAGTTGTATAGCAATACATAATCACCTACATTAAACTCACGCTTTTGTATCCTTTTGTCATGCCACCTTTTAACTTTTTCTTTAAACAACTTGGCATTTTCATAAGCTTGGGTTCTCCATTCATCAAGTGAGCTAATATCAAATAACCTCTTCTCACCGGCAAGTTTGAAATCATAGTTGAGCTCTTTTAATAGCCCAATATGCCTTATGTTCTAGTTCAAGAGGTAAATTACATGCTTTTCCATCACCATCTTATACGGAGACATACCCATAGGATTTTTATATGCAGTTCTATAGGCCCATAATGCATCATCAAGTTTCTTGGACCAATTCTTCCCAGACCTATTGACAGTATTTTGCAAAATTAATTTGATCTCTCTATTGCTCAATTCTACCTGACCACTTGACTGCGGGTGATATGGAGATGCAATTCTATGATTAACATCGTATTTAGCAAGCATCTTACGGAAAGCACCATGAATAAAGTGTGAACCACCATCAGTCATTAAGTATCTAGGGACTCCAAACCTTGGAAAAATAACTTCCTTAAGCATTTTAATAGAAGTATTATGATCAGCACTACTAGTTGGAATAGCTTCTACCCACTTAGTAACGTAATCAACAACAACTAGAATATGAGTGTAACCATTAGAGGCAGGAAAAGGTCCCATATAATCAAAGCCCCAAACATCAAATGGCTCAATAACAAGTGAATAATTCATAGGCATTTCTTGACGTCTACTAATATTACCAATTCTTTGACATTCATGACAAGACAAAACAAACTTATGGGCATCCTTGAAGAGAGTAGGCCAATAAAACCCGGATTGCAATACCTTATGTGCAATTCTATCTCCAGCGTGATGTCCTCCATAAGCTTCGGAGTGACACTTGTGTAGGATCTGTTCCAGTTCATGCTCAGGTACACAATGTATAATAACACCATCTACTCCTTCTTTATAAAGATGTGGGTCATCCCAAAAGTAATGCCACAAGTCATAGAAAAACTTTTTCTTTTGTTGGTATGTGAAGCTAGGCGGTATAAATTTAGCAACAATATAATTAGCATAATCAGCATACCAAGGAGTGCTACGAGAAGTACTTATGACATTAGATTGCTCATCAGGAAAGCTATCATCAATAGGTAGTGGGTCATCAAGAACATTCTATAGCCTAGACAAGTTGTCTGCAACGGGGTTCTCAGCTCCTTTTCTATCAACAATATGTAAATCAAATTCTTGAAGCAAGAGAACCCATCTAATGAGTCTAGGTTTTGCATCTTTCTTTTCCATAAGATATTTAATAGCAGCATGATCTGTATGAATAGTTACTCTAGAATCAACAATATAGGGTCTGAATTTATCACAAGCAAATACAACCGCTAAAAGTTCCTTTTCGGTAGTAGCATAATTTCTTTGAGCATTGTCTAGAGTCTTACTAGCATAATGGATAACATTCAATTTCTTATCAACTCTTTGCCCTAGAACAACACCTACAACATAATCACTAGCATCACACATAATTTCAAAAGGTAAATCCCAATCAGGTGGCTGAACAACAGGTGCAGAGACTAATGCTTTCTTAAGTATTTCAAATGCTTCTACACAATCATCATCAAAGACAAATGGTACATCTTTTTGTAATAAATTAGTGAGAGGCCGAGAGATTTTTGAGAAGTCTTTGATGAACCTCCTATAAAATCCGGCGTGACCAAGGAAACTTATTATACCTTTGATGTCCTTGGGACATGGCATCTTTTCAATAGCATCAACCTTGGCTTTATCAACTTCAATACCTCTTTCAGAAACTTTGTGCCCCAAGACAATTCCTTCATTAACCATAAAGTGGCACTTTTCCCAATTCAAGACAAGATTAGTTTCTTCACATCTCGGCAAAACTCGAGCAAGATTGCTCAAGCAATCATCAAAAGAGGAACCATAGACGGAAAAGCATCCATGAAAACCTCATAAATTTTCTCACAAAAGTCAGAGAATATAGCCATCATGCATCTTTGAAAGGTAGCAGGTGCATTACATAAACCAAAAGGCATACATCTATAAGCAAAAGTACCAAAAGGGCATGTAAAAGTAGTCTTTGATTGGTCTTTAGCCGACACAGGTATTTGAGAAAAACCAGAGTAACCATCTAGAAAGCAATAATGTGTATGTTTGCATAGTCTTTCTAGCATTTGATCAATAGAAGGTAAGGGGTAATGATCTTTCTTAGTAGCCTTATTTAATTTGCGGAAATCAATTACCATCCTATAACCTATGATAATTCTTTGTGAAATCAATTCATCTTTATCATTAGGGACAACAGTAATACCTCCCTTCTTAGGGACACAATGGACAAGACTTACCCACTGACTATCAGCAACGGGATAAATTATACCTGCCTCCAGAAGCTTGAGTATTTCTTTTCTTACCACTTCTTTCATTTTAGGATTCAAACGTCATTGAGGATCACAGACTGGTTTGGCATCATCTTCCAAATTTATTTTATGTTGACATAGAGTGGGACTGATGCCCTTAAGATCATCCAGAGTATATCCAATAGCTGCACGATGCTTTTTTAGAGTTTTCAATAATCTTTATTCTTCATGCTCTGAAAGGTTAGCACTAATAATAACAAGATATATTTTCTTTTCATAAAGATAAGCATATTTAAGATTATCAGGCAACGGTTTAAGTTCAAACACGGGATCACCCTTGGGTGGAGGAGGACCCCCTAGGATTTCAACAGGCAAATTGTGTTGCAGAATAGGTTCATGTTTAAAGAATACTTCATCTATTTCCCTTCTTTCATTCATGAACATATCATTTTCGTGGTCTAGCAAATAGTGTTCTAAAGGATCACTAGGAGGTACAGCAATAGAAGCAAGACCAATAATTTCATCCTTACTAGGAAATTCTTCCTCACGATGTTGTTTACTAAATTTAGAGAAATTAAACTCCTGGACCATATCGTCCAAGCCAACAGTAACAACATTCTTTTTGCAATCTATCATAGCATTAACGGTATGCAAGAAGGGTCTACCAAATATAATGGGACAAAAGCTATCTTGTGGAGAACCAAGAACAAGAAAATCAGCGGGATATTTGGTTTTCCCACACAAGACTTCAACATCTCTAACAATTCCCATTGGAGATATAGTATCTCTATTGGCAAGTTTAATTGTAACATCAATATCTTCTAACTCAGCAGGTGCAATCTCATGCATAATTTCTTTGTATAAGTCAATGGGTATAACACTAGCACTAGCACCCATATCACACAAGCCATGATAACAATGATCTCCTATTTTAACAGAAATAACAGGCACGCCTACCACAGGTCTATCTTTATCTCTATCACAGGGTTTAGCAATTATAGCAGTTTCACCAATGAATTGAATGACATGCCCATCAATATTATCAGACAAGAGATCTTTAACAATAGCAATATTGGGTTCTACTTTGACCAGGAGGTGTATAAGTTCTAATATTGCTTTTACGAACAACAGTTGAAGCTTTAGCATGATCCTTCATTCTAGTAGGGAAAGGAGGTTTCTCAACATAAGAAGTAGGAACAATAGGATCATTATAATTTACAATCTTTTCTTCAACTTTAGTAGGTGCAGCTACTTTTACTTCTATGGGAGGATGATATTTAAACCACTTCTCCTTGGGGAGATCAACATAAGTAGCAAAAGATTCACAGAAAGAAGCTACTATCTCAGAGTCAAGTCCATGTTTAGTGCTAAACTTATGAAAAATATCGGTATCCATAAAAGATTTAACACAATCAAACTTAGGTGTCATACCTGACTCCTTACCTTCGTCGAGGTCCCAATCTTCAGAGTTGCATTTAATTCTATCCAATAAATTCCATTTAAATTCAATAGTCTTCATCATAAAAGAGCCAACACAAGAAGTATCGAGCATGGTGCGATTGTTATCAGAAAGCCGAGCATAAAAACTTTGAACAATTACTTCTCTTGGGAGCTCATGATTGGGGCATGAATATAACATTGATTTAAGCTTCCCCCAAGCTTGAGCGATGCTTTCTCCTTCGCGAGGCCAAAAATTATATATATATAATTGCGATCACGATGAACAAGATGCATAGGGTAATACTGTTGATGAAATTCCAATTTCAATCTTTTATAGTTCCACGATGTCGTATCATCACATAGCCTATACCATGTCAATGTGTCTCCCTCCAAAGATAAAGGGAAAGCCTTCCTCTTAATGGCATCATCGGGTACACCTGCAAGCTTAAATAGTCCACAAATATCATCCACAAAGCGTAGATGTTCGTCAGGATGCTTTGTTCCATCTCCTGCGAAAGTGTTAGCTAGCAGTTTTTCCATCATACCCGAAGGAATCTGAAAATAAGTTTCATTTTCAATAGGTTCAGTAGGTTCAGTAGGTAGAGGAGCAACCCTTGGCTCAACCGGACGGGGTGAAGATACCCCGAACAAGCCCCTCAAACAATTATTTTCCATAGTAACAAGTGACAGAAAATTTCAGCACACTAAATAAATTTTTCCTTACCAAATTCCACCTACCAAAGGCGCTTCACTCCCTGGCAACGGCGCCAGAAAAGAGTCTTGATGACCCACAAGTATAGGGGATCTATCGTAGTCCTTTCAATAAGTAAGAGTGTCGAACCCAACGAGGAGCAGAAGGAAATGATAAGCAGTTTTCAGCAAGGTATTCTCTGCAAGTACCGAAATAAGTGGTAACAGATAGTTTGTGATAAGATAAATGGTAACGAGCAACAAGTAACAAAAGTAAATAAAGTGCAGCAAGGTGGCCCAATCCTTTTTGTAGCAAAGGACAAGCCTGGACAAACTCTTATAATAGTAAAAGCGCTCCCGAGGACACATGGGAATATCGTCAAGCTAGTTTTCATCATGCTCATATGATTCGCGTTCGGTACTTTGATAATGTGATATTTGGGTGGACCGGTGCTTGGGTACTGCCCTTACTTGGACAAGCATCCCACTTATGATTAACCTCTATTGCAAGCATCTACAACTACAACAAAAGTATTAAGGTAAACCTAACCATAGAATGAAACATATGGATCCAAATCAGCCCCTTACGAAGCAACGCATAAACTAGGGTTTAAGTATCTGTCACTCTAGCATCCCATCATCTACTTATTACTTCCCAATGCCTTCCTCTAGTCCCAAAGAATGGTGAAGTGTTATGTAGTCGACATTCACATAACACCACTAGAGGTTAGACAACATACATCTTATCAAAATATCGAACGAATACCAAATTCACATGACTACTAATAGCAAGACTTCTCCCTTGTCCTCAGGAACAAACGTAACTACTCACAAAGCATATTCATGTTCATAATCAGAGGGGTAATAATGTGCATATAGGATCTGAACATATGATCTTCCACCAAATAAACCAACTAGCATCAACTATAAGGAGTAATCAACACTACTAGCAACCTACTAGCACAAATCCCGGACTTGGAGACAAGAATTGGATACAAGAGATGAACTAGGGTTTGGAGATGAGATGGTGCTGGTGAAGATGTTGATAGAGATTGCCCTCTCCCGATGAGAGGAGCGTTGGTGATGATGACGGTGATGATTTTCCCCTCCCGGAGGGAAGTGTCCCCGGCAGAACAGCTCTGCCGGAGTGAGGGATCGAAGAAGGTGAGAGTGTCTAGAGGGGGGGTGATTAGACTACTCGACAAGATAAAAATTCTGTCTTTTATCAAGGACAGATTTTGGCAGATTTTGCATAACACACAAGTCAAGTAGCACACTACACATGCAATTCTAGAGTATGGGCAGCGGAAAGTAAATTGCACAAGTAGTAAAGAGAAGTGGAGAAGATCAAACGCAATTTGGAGACGCGGCGATTTTTCTCGTGGTTCCGATAGGTGGTGCTATCGTACTTCCACATTGATGGAGACTTCAACCCACGGAGGGTAGCGGCTGCGAGAGTCCACGGAGGCTCCACCCACGAAGGGTCCACGAGAAGCAACCTTGTCTATTCCATCATGGCTCACGCCCACGGAGGGCTAGCCTTACTCGGGGTAGATCTTCACGAAGTAGGCGATCTCCTTGCCCTTACAAACTTCTTGGTTCAACTCCACATCTCGATGACGGAGGTTCCCAAGCGACACCTAACCAATCTAGGAGGCACCACCCTCCAAAAGGTAATAGATGTTGTAGATGATGATGAACTCCTTGCTCTTGTGCTTCAAATGATAATCTCCCCAACACTCAACTCTCCTCACTGATTTGGCTGTGGTGGAAGAAAGGATTGAGTGGAAAGCAACTTGGGAAGGCTAGAGATCAAGCTTCATATGGTGGGAGTGGAGCAACTTGATCTCAACACAAGGGTAGGTAGTTCTCTTCTCAGAAATGTAAGGTAGGAGTGGTAGTTCTTTCTGATGGCTCTCTCCATGAATGAAGAGAGGGTGGAGGGGTATAAATAGCCTCCACACAAAATCCAACCATTACACACATTTGAGCAATCTCGGTGGGACCGAAGTGGACAACTCGGTGAGACCGATAGTTCAAATAATGTGAGCGTTGGGATTTTCGGTGGGACCGAATATACAATCTCGGTTAGTCGATTAGTGCAATGACAAGAGCATGCCAGTTTGGTGGGACCGACTTCATCATCTCGGTGACACCGATTTGATGATGAAGGTTCTGAAGCTTGGCAACTCATGTTTGGTGAGACCGAGTTCGAATCGGAAAATCCGAGTTTACTAGGGTTTGGCTTATGGTGAGGTGGTTCATCTTGGTGTGACTGAGTTTGGAATATCGGTGGGACCGAGACTACTTATGAGTGTATATGGCGGTGAAAGTTCTTGATAGTTTAGGAGATGTATCACTAAGCACTTGAGCAAACCAGATCATCATCATAACCTCATCCCTTTTAATAGTATTGGCTTTTCCTATGGACTCAATGTGATCTTGGATCACTAAACCAAAATGGAGTCTTGAGCTTTTGCCAATGCTTGCCTTAGCATTTTGAGGGTCCACTTCTTTAGTCCTTTTGCCATGCCAATGTGATTGAATTTCCTGAAACATACTTGATAAAAGCATTAGTCCAACCACAAAGTATGTTGTCATTAATTACCAAAACCACCCGGGGAGCAAATGTGCTTTCAATCTCCCCCTTTTTGGTAATTGATGGCAACACACTAAACAAGACATCAAAGCTTATTGAAAGAAAGACAGAATTATCACGAAGCTTTGACAAACATGTAGTACAGGCTCCCCTACAAGTGTGCAAGATTTTCATAAATTATGGTTTTGGACTACCACAAGCACACAAGAGAGAGAAGCAAGATGTGCTACATGCAGCTTGGCTATATGCATCAGAGCAGATGAAAAGAAGTGAGTGATAATGCATATGTGCATGGTGATTTCTTGCAAACAAGTATTCACGAGCAAGTCACCATCATGCACATTCTGCAAGGTGCATATACTTACCTTGAGGTTCCTTGGCATTGTACCTGAAGAGATAAACTTGGGAAAACAAGGTTAGATAACACAAGAGTATTTCTTCAACCAACTGCAAGAACATCAAGAGTACCAAGCCAGGATGACATGTATAAAGAGTGTCTCATATTGAGCACAAGCTTGAATCAGCAAACATGTCTCCGAAACTAAAAGATTTTCAATGAACTCTGAGAGATTTTGCTTTCCATAAGATATCAATTGTGAAGATTCCTCTCCCTTTGAGTTCTCTCAGATCAAGGGGTTTGATGGAAAGAGCAAAATCAAAAGAATGATGCCAAATGAGAATGACGCCAATTGTAATGTCCAATGTGAAACACGGCAAGAAATTCTCTTATAAGGAAAAACACGGCAAAGCTTTGATGTGATTCTCTCCCCCTTAAGGTAAGATTGCTCTTCTTCTCCCCCTAAATCTTCTCTTCTCCCCCTAAGTCTTCTCCCCCTTTGACATCAAGTGCCGAAAAGGACAGCAAACTAGGAAGGTTAGGGAAGATGGAAAGAAAGAAGTGGGATCCTTAAGAATCACAACAGGCAAAAGGAACATGCATAGAGAATCATTGAGTGGAGCTGCAGAAGATGATATCTGGAAGAAATAAATCGGTGACACGAATTAGTATGGATCGGTGGGTCCGAAAGTCGAGGACTTAGGGTAGATCCTTTTCGGTTAGACCGAATATTTAAA
Source organism: Aegilops speltoides (assembly GCA_021437245.1). NCBI lineage: Eukaryota > Viridiplantae > Streptophyta > Magnoliopsida > Poales > Poaceae > Aegilops > Aegilops speltoides. Next base: position 390,734,376 of record CM038144.1, read on the forward strand.
TCGGTGGCCTTGAGTTTAATTTCAGGAAATCTGAAATAATTCAGCTCACTTTGCGAGGAATGTTTCAAAGGATTTGCAATGAATTTGTGAATGATTTTCGAGGAATTGATCAGAGCCAGAAGGATATTCACAAAGACAGAAGAATAGAAATGAAAAAGATTCCTAGATGAAGTTTTTGTTTTTTTAATGAAAACTCAATGAGAGAAAATAAGAGAAAATAGAAGGACTCCAAAACATATGTACTTCATCTAGATAAAGGTCGGCGACAAGGTCACCTATGTTTGAGTATATTGACTTAGGAGTCAAATGAGGACATTTGATCATAGGTCATACTCATCATTTAAGCTCAAAATGGGGTTGCCATTTTTCGATTAAGCATTCGATGTGATCACATCTTATGAAGCTGCTTGTACTCATGACTTTGAGCAAAGCTCCTTAAAGATGTGAAGAACATACCTTGGGCTTGTTGTTGCTTTGTTCATGTAGGTGAACTTGATGTAGGTGCTCATTGAATGTGAAGTTGGAGCGCCATTTCCACTTGTGTAGTTCATCTTCCTACATGGGTTAGGCAAGCAAGGAAATACTCAAGGATATCCAAGATGACAAGAGTGAAATACTAGATGTATAAGATGTCAAAAAGGATATGTGGAATTTTGTTCCTTGAACTCAACTTCCCAAAGGGCTAGATACTTGGTCAATGACAAGATTACTCATGATTTGAGTGTGTGGTAATCTTGTGGAATGTAGATCATCCAAGTACACGCAAGGAGTTAGATGCAATACAAGGAGGCAAATGTGTCCAAGACATATGATCACCATCATAAGAGAAATATCAAGGATTAGTCAAGTGGGCTCATGCCTTGCATGCATCAATGGAGTTCTCACTCCAAGTTTGAAGCATCAATGATGTTCAACTCACTCCTTAGCGACAAAACACCTTCTCATCAAGAGGTTTTGTAAAGATATCGCGAGTTGTTTGTCGATCTGAACATGCTTAAGATTGATGTCACCCTTGGCAATGTGATCACGAATGAAATGGTGACGAACTTCAATATGTTTAGTTCGAGAGTGTTGCACGGGATTGTGTCCAATTTTAATCGCACTCTCATTGTCACAAAGCAAGGGAACATGTCTCACATGTATCCCATAATCCTTAAGCGTTTGTGTCATCCATAGCAATTGAGCACAACACGAACCAACAGCAATATATTCCGCTTCGGCAGTGGATAATGATACCGAATTTTGTTTCTTGGAGGACCAAGATACAAGGGATCGACCAAGGAATTGACACGTGCCGAAGTTGACTTTCTATCAACCCATCACCGGCATAATCCGAGTCGGAATAGCCAACAAGGTCGAAAGAGGCCCTCTTAGGATACCAAATGCCAAAGTTTGGTGTGTGTATCAAATATCTCACAATCCTTTTAACAGCTTTAAGATGACATTCTTTAGGGGCTGCTTGATATCGAGCACACATGCATACACTCAACATTATGTCAGGACGAGAAGCACAAAGATATAGTAGAGAACCAATCATAGATCGGTAAACCTTTTGATCAACGGGTTCTCCATCTTTTGTCAAGTCATTATGTCCACTTGTAGGCATGGGGTTCTCATACCTTCTTTCTTGCATGTTGAACTTCTTGAAGAGATCCTTGGTGTACTTTGTTTGTGAGACAAAGGTACCCTCCTTAGATTGCTTGATTTGCAACCCAAGGAAGAATTTGAGTTCACTCATCATGGACATCTCATACTTCTCCGACATGAGCTTTCCAAACTTCTCGCTAAAATGAGGGTTAGTTGAACCAAAGATAATATCATCAACATATATTTGGCACACAAATAGTTCGCCATCAACCCTTTTCGTCAACAGCGTTGAGTCTATCTTTCCAATCTCAAAGCCTTTTTCAAGAAGAAAGCTAGTCAAGCATTTGTACCAAGCTCTAGGAGCTTGTTTAAGACCATAAAGAGCTTTGTGCAACTTCTAAACATGATTAGGCTTTTTGGGATTCACAAATCCGGGAGGTTGTTTCAAAAATACTTCCTCCTCAATTTCACCATTTAGGAAAGCACTTTTGATATCCATTTGATAGAGAGTAATATCATGGTGATTGGCATAAGCAAGAAGAATGCGAATGGACTCAAGTCTAGCAACGGGGGCATAGGTCTCACCATAGTCCATACCTTCGACTTGTGTGTAACCTTGAGCTACGAGATGAGCCTTGTTGCGGATGACTTGTCCATCTTCATCTTGCTTGTTCCGAAACACCCATTTGGTTCCAATGACGTTTTGATCATCCTTGGGCTTCTCTACCAAAGTCCATACCTTGTTCCTCTCGAAGTTGTGTAGCTCTTCATGCATAGCGTTCACCCAATCCGGGTCTTCAAGTGCTTCTTCTACCTTCATAGGTTCAATACTAGAGATAAATGAGTAATGCTCACAAAAGTTAGCTAAGCGAGTTTTAGAGCGAGTAATTCTCCCGGAGTTGATGTCGTTCATCATTTGTTCCACGGGATGATTTTTCTTGACTCTTGCTCGGACTCGGGATAGCTTTTGTTGAGGTTGTGGCTGAGCTTCCTCATCATCTTCATCTTCCTCTTCTTCTTCTTCATTGTTGTTGGTGTTGTCTTGAGGCGGTGGAGAAGGAGGTTGTGGTGGATCTTCTTGTTGCACTTCCTCATCTTGGTGAGTTCCACTTGTGGAGGCCTCCATGTTGCCTTGAGGTTCATCTCGCCGTGAGGTAGGGGGCTCCACATATGTAGATGAGGTACTCTCCTTCACTTCCATGGGACGGATCTTTCCAATAGATAAATCTTGGATAGCTTCCGATGGGTCCTTGTCTCCTACATCAATAGGCATTTGCTCTACTTGCGAGCCATTAGATTCATCAAACTTCCGTCTACCGTCTCTTCAACCTTTCGGGTGAAATTATTGTAGACATGGTAGGTGTGGGAGTTTGATCCATAACCAAGAAAAAGCCTTCATGAGTTTTAGGAGCAAATTTAGACCGACGATGCTTATCAAGGATATAGCATTTCAACCAAAGACACGAAAGTATCCCACTTGGGGTTTGTTACGGTGAGGAGCTCGTATGATGTCTTGCCGAGGAGCTTATGAAGATAAAGCCTGTTGATAGCATGACAAGCTGTCTCGACCGCTTCCCCGTAAATGCTTGTGTCTTGTATTCATCAAGCATCGTTCTCGCCATCTCTATGAGCGTTCGGTTCTTCCTCTCAACAACTCCATTTTGTTGAGGAGTGTACGTAACCTAGAACTCATGTAGAATCCTTCCTCATCGAGAAAAGAGTCTACATTGGCGTTCTTGAACTCCGTTCCATTGTCACTCCGAACTTTCTTGATCTTCACCTCAAATTGATTTTGGGCCTTTCTGGCAAAGGTTTTGAAGATTCTCTGAACCTGCGATTTGTCATCAAGGAAAAATACCCACATAAATCTGGAATAATCATCAACTATAACTAGACCAAAGGAGTTACCACAAAGGCTTTTGTAAGCATTGGGACCGAAGAGATCCATATGAAGAAGCTCAAGCGGTCTCCTTGTGGTCATGATGTTCTTCACGGGATGACTTCCACCTACTTGTTTTCCTGCTTGACAAGCACTACAAAGTCTATCTTTGTCAAAGAAAACATCTTTAACGCCAAGAATATGATCACCTTTGATCAGCTTGTCTAGATTACGCATACCAACATGTCCAAGCCTTCTATGCCATAACCAACCTTTAGCGGATTTAGTAATGAAGCAAGCTCTAGGTTGGGCTTTCTTAGTGAAATCAACAATATATAGATCACCTCTACGGATACCGGTAAACGCCATGTTATGATTGTCACGACGAAAGACTTGGCAATCTACTTCGGTGAATAGCACATTGAATCCAAAGTCAGCTAATCTAGACACGGAAAGTAAATTGTATCCAAGAGATTCTACAAGCATGACATTTTGAATAGAGCTATCATGAGATATGGCCACCTTACCAAGGCCAAGTACCTTACCCTTGGAGTTGTCTCCAAAGGTAACATACTTGCGTGGACCATCGTTCTTTGCAAGCTCTCGAAACATGTCTTTGTCTCCAGTCATGTGGTCGGTGCATCCACTATCAAGAATCCACCCTTTTCCGCCGGATATGTAGTCTCTCAGATTTGCCATAAGATTGAGACTCTTCATGATCTTGTCTAGCTCGGTGTCTGAATCGGAGTAATCGTCATCATGCTCATGCTCATCATCATATTGACCCATAGATTGTTCATCATCAACACCTAGGTCAATTTGGTAACTACTTGCATTAGTTTTGTCAATGTGACAATAATCATCGGAATGCAATACAAGAGCATTTCTAATTAGAACATTGATAAGACCGGGATCACCCTTCTTTTTCATAAGATCACGAGCTCAAAGAAGCATTTATCAAAGTTGGGATCATTGGGGCACATCATATCAAATTCAATAGTCTTGTATAGAATTTCATCAAGACCTCTCAAAGAGTAGTCCGGATAAAGTTCTTCCAAGAACTTCCACATAGCATAGGCGCACTCAAAGTTTGTAACGAGCTTAAGCAAGTTATCGGGTAACCCTCTAATGATAAGATTTACAGTTCTAAGGTTACGAAGCAAATCAAGCTCTTCATTCATGGTAGGGTGCAAGGGGTCAAATGGAGGCACATAGGGGGTCTCAACATATTTGCGCAAATTGTATGTCTTAAAGATAATAAGCATTTCAATCCTCCACGAGTTATAGGACACTCCATTAAGAATAGGCACTCTATGGCTAACACTCCCAAACATAGACACGTCCATCTTCCTCCAATGGTGTGTAAACCAAAGCAATGGAGACCAAAGCTCTGATACCAATTGAGGGATCGAAGAAGGTGAGAGTGTCTAGAGGGGGGGTGATTAGACTACTCGACAAGATAAAAATTCTGTCTTTTATCAAGGACAGATTTTGGCAGATTTTGCATAACATACAAGTCAAGTAGCACACTGCACATGCAATTCTAGAGTATGGGCAGCGGAAAGTAAATTGCACAAGTAGTAAAGAGAAGTGGAGAAGATCAAACGCAATTTGGAGACGCGGTGATTTTTCTCGTGGTTCCGATAGGTGGTGCTATCGTACTTCCACGTTGATGGAGACTTCAACCCACGGAGGGTAACGGCTGCGAGAGTCCACGGAGGGCTCCACCCACGAAGGGTCCACGAAGAAGCAACCTTGTCTATTCCATCATGGCCACGCCCACGGAGGGCTAGCCTTACTCGGGTAGATCTTCACGAAGTAGGCGATCTCCTTGCCCTTACAAACTTCTTGGTTCAACTCCACATCTCGATGACGGAGGCTCCCAAGCGACACCTAACCAATCTAGGAGGCACCACCCTCCAAAAGGTAATAGATGTTGTAGATGATGATGAACTCCTTGCTCTTGTGCTTCAAATGATAATCTCCCCAACACTCAACTCTCCTCACTGATTTGGCTGTGGTGGAAGAAAGGATTGAGTGGAAAGCAACTTGGGAAGGCTAGAGATCAAGCTTCATATGGTGGGAGTGGAGCAACTTGATCTCAACACAAGGGTAGGTAGTTCTCTTCTCGTAAATGTAAGGTAGGAGTGGTAGTTCTTTCGATGGCTCTCTCCATGAATGAAGAGGGGTGGAGGGTATAAATAGCCTCCACACAAAATCCAACCGTTACACACATTTGAGCAATCTCGGTGGGACCGAAGTGGACAACTCGGTGAGACCGATAGTTCAAATAATGTGAGCGTTGGGATTTTCGTGGGACCGAATATACAATCTCGGTTAGTCCGATTAGTGCAATGACAAGAGCATGCCAGTTTGGTGGGACCGACTTCATCATCTCGGTGACACCGATTTGATGTGAAGGATTCTGAAGCTTGGCAACTCATGTTTCGGTGAGACCGAGTTCGAATCGGAAAATCCGAGTTTACTAGGGTTTGGCTTATGGCTGAGGTGGTTCATCTCGGTGTGACTGAGTTTGGAATATCGGTGGGACCGAGACTACTTATGAGTGTATATGGCAGTGAAAGTTGCTGATAGTTTAGGAGATGTATCACTAAGCACTTGAGCAACCAGATCATCATCATAACCTCATCCCCTTTTAATAGTATTGGCTTTTCCTATGGACTCAATGTGATCTTGGATCACTAAACCAAAAAATGGAGTCTTGAGCTTTTGCCAATGCTTGCATTAGCATTTTGAGGGGTCCACTTCTTTAGTCCTTTTGCCATGCCAATGTGATTGAATTTCCTGAAACATACTTGATAAAAGCATTAGTCCAACCACAAAGTATGTTGTCATTAATTACCAAAACCACCCGGGGAGCAAATGTGCTTTCACGGAGCCCTAGATTGGTTCCGCCAAGGTTCCGCCTCGTGGCGGCGGAGTCTCGTCCCGAAAGGTTCTCTCCTATTTTTTCTCATCGAAAGTCTTCATATGGGAGAAGATGGGCGTCGGAGAGCCACCAGGGGGCCCATGAGGTAGGATGGCGCGCTTAGGGGGGGGGGGCGCCCCCACCCTCGTGAGCAGGGTGTGGGCCCCCTGGCCTTCATCTTTGGCGATGATTTTTCTTTAATTATTATAAGGTATTCCGTGGAGTTTCAGGACTTTTGGAGTTGCGCAAAATAGTCCTCCAATATTTGCTCCTTTTCCAGCCCAGAATTCCAGCTGCCGGCATTCTCCCTCTTCATGTAAACCTTGTAAAATAAGAGAGAATAGCCATAAGTATTGTGACATAACGTGAAATAACATCCCATAATGCAATAAATATCGACATAAAAGCATGATGCAAAATGGACGTATCACGCATTAAGCAAGATGACATGATGTAGAGGGATAAACTCAAGCAATATGATATAAACCCCATCTTGTTATCCTCGATGGCAACAATACAATATGTGCCTTGCAACCCTTTCTGTCACTGGGTAAGGACACCGCAAGATTGAACCCAAAGCTAAGCACTTCTCCCATGGCAATAAAGATCAATCTAGTAGGCCAAACCAAACTGATAATTCGAAGAGACTTGCAAATATAACTCAATCATACATAAAAGAATTCAGAGAAGATTCAAATATTATTCATAGATAAACTTGATCATAAACCCACAATTCATCGGATCTCAACAAACACACCGCAAAAAGAGTTTACATCGACTAGATCTCCACAAGAGAGGGGGAGAACATTGTATTGAGATCCAAAAAAGAGAGAAGAAGCCATCTAGCTAAAAACTATGGACCCGTAGGTTTGTGGTAAACTACTCACAACTCATCGGAGGGGCAAGGATGTTGATGTAGAAGCCCTCCATGGTCGATTCCCCCTCCGGCAGAGTGCCGATGAAGGCTCCAAGATGGGATCTCGCGAATACAGAAGGTTACGGTGGTGGAAATTGTGTTTCGTCTACCCCTGGATGTTTTCGGGGTACGTAGGTATATATAGGAGGAAGAAGTACGTCGGTGGCCGCCCAAGGGGCCCACGAGACAGGGGGCGCGCCCTATAGGGGGGGGGGCGCCCTCCTATCTCGTGGGAGCCTCGGCGGCTTCTTGACTTGCACTCCAAGTCCTCTGGTTCACGTTCGTTCCAAAAATCACGCTCCCAAAGGTTTCATTCCGTTTGGACTCCGTTTGATATTCCTTTTCTTTGAAATCTTGAAATAGGCAAAAAACAGCAATATAAATTTGGGCCTCCGGTTAGTAGGTTAGTCCCAAAAATGATATAAATGTGTAACATAAAGCCCATAAACATCCAAAAGGGGTAATATAATAGCATGGAACAATAAAAAATTACAGATACATTGGAGACGTATCAAGCATCCCCAAGCTTAATTTCTGCTCGTCCTCGAGTAGGTAAATGATAAAAAAAGAATTTTTGATGTGGAATGCTACCTAGCATAATTCTCAATGTAATTTTCTTTATTGTGGCATGAATGTTCAGATCCAAATGATACAAAATAAAAGTTCATATTGATAAAAGAAATAGTAACACTTCAAGCATACTAATCAAAGTAATCATGTCTTCTCAAAATAACATGGCAAAAGAAAGTTATCCCTACAAAATCATATAGTCTGGCTGTTGCTCTATCTTCATCACACAAAGTATTTAATCATGCACAACCCCGATGACAAGCCAAGCAATTGTTTCATACTTTAATAATCTCAAACTCTTTCAACTTTCACGCAATACATGAGCGTGAGCCATGGACATAGCACTATATGTGGAAAAGAATGGTGGTTGTGGAGAAGACAAAAAAAGGAGAAGATAGTCTCACACCGACTAGGCGTATTAATGGTCTATGGAGATGCCCATTAATAGATATCAATGTGAGTGAGTAGGGATTGCCATGCAACGAATGCACTAGAGCTATAAATATATGAAAGCTCAACAAAGGAAACTAAGTGGATGTGCATCCAACTCGCTTGCTCACAAAGACCTAGGGCACTTTGAGGAAGCCCATCATTGGAATATACAAGACAAGTTCTATAATGAAAAATTCCCACTAGTATTCGAAAGTGACAACATATGAGACTCTCTATCATGAAGATCATGGTGCTATTTTGAAGCACAAGTGTGGAAAAAGAGATAGTAGCATTGTCCCTTCTCTCTTTTTCTCTCATTTTATTTTTTCTTTTTCTTTTTCTCTCTTTTTTCTCATTTTTTTCTTTGGCCTTCTTTTTTTCTTTTGGCCTTTCTCTTTTTTTTTCTTTTGTAAAGTCTGAAGTCTCATCCCGACTTGTGGGGGAATCATAGTCTTCATCATCCTTTCCTCACTAGGACAATGCTCTAATAATGAAGATCATCACACTTTTATGGATTTACAACTCAAGAATTACAACTCAAAGCTAGAACAAGATATGACTCTATATGAATGCCTCCGTGATGTGTAATCGGGATATGCAATGAATCAAGAGCGACATGTATGAAAATTATGAAGGTGGCCTTGCCACAAATACGATGTCAACTACATGATCTTGCAAAGAGCAATATGACAAAGGTAATGCGTGTCATATGAACGGAAAGGTGGAAAGTTGCATGGCAATATATCTCGGAATGGCTATGGAAATGCCATAATAGGTAGGTATGGTGGCTGTTTTGAGGAACATAAATTTTGGGTGTATGGTACCGGCGAAAGTTGCACGGTACAAGAGAGGCTAGCAATGGTGGAAGGGTGAGAGTGCGTATAATCCATGGACTCAACATTAGTCAAAAGAACTCATGTACTTGTTGCAAAAATTTAGAAGTCATCAAAAACCAAAGAACTACGTGCATGCTCCTAGGGGGATAGATTGGTAGGAAAAGACCATCGCTCGTCCCCGACCGTCACTCATAAGGAAGACAATAAATAAATAAAATTGTGCTCCAACTTCATCACAAAGTGGTTCACCATACGTGCATGCTACGGGAATCACAACCTTCAACACAAGCATTCTTTAAATTCATAATCACCCAACTAGCTTGACTTTAATATCACTACCTCCATATCTCAAAACAATTATCAAGCATCAAATTGATCATAGCATCCAATTCACTTTCTATGATAGTTTTTATTATACCCAACTTGGATGCTCATCATTCTAGGACCAACTTTATAACCATATCAAATACCATGCTGTTCTAAAAGACTCTCAAAATAATATAAGTGAAGCATGAGAGACTAGAAATTTCTTCAAAATTAAGACACCACCGCGCTCTAAAAGATATAAGTGAAGCACTAGAGCAAAAACTATCAAGCTCAAAAGATATAAGTGAAGCACATAGAGTATTCTAGCAAATTCTAATCAAATAGGCTTCTCCCAAAAGGTGTGTACAGCAAGGATGATTGTGGTAAACTAAAAAGCAAAGACTAATATAATACACGACGCTCCAAGCAAAACACATATCATGTGGCAAATAAAAATATAGCTCCAAGTAAAGTTACCAATGAACGAAGACGAAAGAGGGGATGCCTTCCCGGGGCATCCCCAATCTTAGGCTTTTGGCTATCCTTGAATATCTTGGGGTGCCATGGGCATCCCTAAGCTTAGGCTCTTGCCACCCTTTATTCCATAGTCCATAAAAGCTTTACCCGAAACTTGAAAACTTCACAACACAAAACTCAACAGGAAATCTTATAAGCTCCATTAGTGAAAGAAAACAAAACCAACACATAAGGTACTGTAATGAACTCATTATTTATTTATTTTGGTGTTAAACCTACTGTATTCCAACTTCTCTATGGTTTATAAATTATTTTACTAGCCATAGATGCATCAAAATAAGCAAACAACACACGAAAAACAGAATCTGTCAAAAACAGAACAGTCTGTAGCAATTTGTAACTAACGCAAACTTCTGGAACTCTAAATATCCTACCAAAATAGGAAGTCTTGTAAAATTTGTTTATTGATCAGCAGCAAAAAGAATCAACGCAACAACACGTTTCTGTGATTTAAAAAAATTATATTAGTGCGTGCAAAGTTTCTGTTTTTCAGCAGAATCAAATCAACTATCATCATAGGTTATCCTATAGGTTCTACTTGGCACAAACACTAATTAAAAGATAAAAAGACATCTAAACAGAAGGTAGATGCAAGATTTATTAATAAACAGGAGCAAAAATAAAAAGCATAAATAAAATTGGCTTTCCTCCCAACTAGCGCTATCGTTTAACGCCCCTAGCTAGGCATAAAAGCCAAGATAGATCTAATGAGTGCCATCTTGGCACTAAATTCATAAGTAGCCCGCATGATAGATTCATAAGTAATTTGAATTTCTTTCTTTGACAGTGCTCCATGCCTTTCTTTAATGGAAATTGGAATATAATATTCCCTTCCTTCATATCAATAATCGCGCCAATCATTCTAAGGAAAGGTCTACCAAGAATAATAGGGCAAGAAAGATTGCAATCTATATCAAGAACGATAAAATCTACGGGCACCAAATTTTTATTTGCAACAATTAGAACATCATTGATCCTTCCCATTGGCTGTTTAATGGTGGAATCCGCAAGGTGAAAATTTAAAGAGCAATCATCAAGATCATGGAAACCTAGAATATCACATAAAGTTTTCGGAATCGTGGAAACACTAGCACCCAAATCACCCAAAGCAAAACACTCATGATCTTTAATCCTAATCTTTATAGTAGGTTCCCACTCATCATTAAGTTTTCTAGGTATAGAAGCTTCCAAATTAAGTTTTTCATCATAAGATTGCATCAAGGCATCAACGATATGTTTGGTAAAAGCTTTATTTTGACTATAAGCATGAGGAGAATTAACAACGGATTGCAACAAGGAAATACAACCTTTTAAAGAACAATTATCATAATCAAATTCCTTGATATCCGAGATAGTAGGTTCAATGTTATTTAAAGTTGTGGCTTCGCCAATCTCACTTTTACCAAATTTAGCATCAAGATCTAAAAACTCCGAATTCTTGGGACGCCTTCTAGGCAAAGTTGATTCATCATCAGTCCCATAATCATCAAAATTCATATTGCAAAACATAGATCTAATAGGAGACGCATCAATAACTTTAAGATCCTCATCATTATTTTCTTCTAACTTTTTTGGTTTAGCGGCCATCTTATTGACTAAGGTGGCTTGATTATCAGAAATTTTGGCTATAACATTTTCAAGCTGGGTAATTTGAGCATTAACACCATAAAATTCTTTATTCATATCATCAAGCTCTTTGTTCATAAACCCCAAAAAACCTTTTTGTTCCTTTAGCTCTTTTCTAAAGAAATTATTATGCTCAAATTGCAAATTCATAAAGCTTCTAATATTCGATTCAATCTCTTCCATCCTTCTGAGAAGGTGGTTGTCGGTGTCAAAACCGGCGGATCTCGGGTAGGGGGTCCCGATCTGTGCGTCTAGGCTGATGGTAACAGGAAGCAAGGGACACAATGTTTACCCAGGTTCGGGCCCTCTCGATGGAGGTAAAACCCTACTTCCTGCTTGATTAATATTGAAGTTATGGGTAGTACAAGAGTAGATCTACCATGAGATCGTAGAGGCTAAACCCTAAGAGCTAGCCTATGATGGTATGATTGTAATTGTGATCGGCCTTCTAAGGACCAACCTCTCCGGTTTATATAAACACCGGAGAGGGCTGGGTTTATATGGAGTCGGTTACAAGGAAGGAAACACAATATCCGGATCGCCAAGCTTGCCTTCCACGCAAAGGAGAGTCCCATCCGGACACGGGCCAGATTCTTGAGTCTTGTATCTTCACGCTTCAATAGTCTGGACGATGTGTATAGTCCGGCTGTCCGGATACCCCCTAATCCAGGACTCCCTCGCTAGCCCCTGAACCAGGCTTCAATGACGATGAGTCCGGTGTGCAGTCTTGTCTTCGACATTGCTAGGCGGGTTCCTTCTCCGAATACTCCAAAGTAACTGTCGAACACTCAAACCGTGTCCGGATCTGCAAGATGATCTTCACATTCCATTGTAGGGAACATAGCATAAATTTGATCTGCTGGCAACCTTCGTACATCGTGACCTTGCATCATGGCCTGGTCCAATACGAACCGGTGTTTATTGCCCCACCTCGAATCGCATTGCAAGGCAGTTTTATGGGCACATCCTGCCAAAGCAGAGATCGTGTTCCTCTTATTACGGGATTTTCCATCAATATGGGCATGCATGACCCCACGATGACCGTTGGTATGACTCCGTGTGTTTTAGATAAGCCTCCAGCGGTCACGCTGAGGACTCTTGATATTCACCCCCTTTATAAAGGGGTCGAGGCCTATGCCTCTTTTCCACCTCCCTTGCACCTCCTCGCACCTCGATCTCCAATGCCCAAGACCTAAGCCCAAACACCCCAGATCCTCCAATATGTCCGGATCCAACCCTCAAGGCCGGTGGCTGGCCTCCTCGATCCAAGAGGAAGACATTGCGATGCTTAGGGAGGTCAGATATCTGACCGCCGACATCCGGCACAGGCTTCCTGCTCCAGGGCAGGTCATCCCTACACCAGAGCCCAATGAGTGCGTCGTGTTTGTTCCTCACTTCCTCCGTTGATTGGGCCTCACCCTCGATTCTTTTGTGAGGGGGCTCATGTTTTATTATGGGTTGGATTTTCATGATCTGGCTCCGGACGCTATCCTCCATATCTCGTCGTTCATTATTGTGTGCGAGGCTTTTCTCCACGTTACCCCACACTTCGGCTTATGGCTTAAGACCTTCAATGTGAAGCCGAAGATAATCGAGGGGCAACATGCGGAGTGCGGGGGTGCCATAATAAGCAGGAACGCTGATGCCCCATGGCCAGAGGGTTCTTTCCCGGAAGTATCCGATGTATGGCAACAGAGGTGGTTTTATATTACGGCTCCCCGAGGCACAAAGTGGGTAGCCGCCCCCGAGTTCCGCTCGGGCCATCCATCACAACTAGCGTCTTGGACCGACGTAGGACGAAATTTGGGGCCCGCTGGTGATGTACCAGTATTGCAAAGCCGTATCCGAGAGCTTCTTGAGAGGGACATTAACCTTGTCAGCATAATGCAAGTGATGTTAATCCGGTGGATGTTGCCGTGCCAACGCCGGCCTCTCAGGATGTGGGAGTTCAATCCAGAGGGTCCGCGGACTGTTAAGCACTTCTTCGGCTTGAAGCTCGAAGAGATGTGCAAATTATTTGTCGGACCGAAAGTAGAGTGTCCGGATACCACCGAGGATGCGGGCCTAAGCTGCAATCGCCTAGATACCCAAGTAAGTAGCCTTGATACCGGACACCTTGTTTTGTATTTGTCATAATTATTTATTCTGAAAATCATCTGTGGCCAGGAATGGCTCAACAGGGCGGAGAGAATCAGGTGTCCGGCGCCACTTCCTGAAGGCTCGCCTGGTCCCACCATGGCCAAGATGCTTGACCGGGTACTCAGCAGAATGCCCTCAGGGAAAGACAAGGGGAAGAACGAAGAAACCGAACTCCACACGCTACGCATCCGAACTGGGGGAATTGTTACCTCCCCTAAGGAGGATAGTTAGGAAGGGGAGGCTAAGGCCTCCTCCCCATGCGGGAAGAAGAGGGCTGCCTCCGAAGACTCAGAGGCGGAGATGCCCAAACCAGGGAAAAAGGTATCCCCAGGGGCCCCTGCCCCGACGGGCACCCTCACCGCGTCATGCCCGCCAACGGGCCAGCCCTCCATCGAGCTGTAAGTCAATCGTTAATTCGAAGGTACTGTGTTTCTCCTAGATCAATAATCAGGATTCGTCTTTTGCAGTCCGGCTAGCAGCTCTTCTCAACAGAGTTCGTCTTCGGGGGATATTCCTCTAGAGATGATGGAGAGCGAGACCCCACCCACCTCTCCGACTCATGAAGCGGGCGACACCGAGGTGTCGTCATGGAGGAGTCCGGATCTGCCGAAGCCGGAAGCCAATGCGTCAGCTGCCCTGAGCCCGGAGCGTTTGGCTCCCACGGGGGGCGATGGGAAGGGTCTGGCATAGTTCAATGTCCGACCGGACGTGCTAACAGGCCTACTGGATCGAGCTGCGCTCTCGGAGGAGCACCGCTCATTAATAAGCACGGTGCTCAAGAAGATTTCATCCACTACAAGCAGCTTGAATGAAGCATTTACAAGCCTGCTCAGAGGCTTTGAGGTATGTAGTGAAGAATACACTATTTTTTGGCTGTGAGGCACGCGCTAAGTGTGCTCCATATAGATAGTAGCCCCTGAGACTCTGGTTTCCCGCCCTAGGCGACAAACGGGGGATCATAAATCAATGATTGTGCTGTAAATACATGCAGGTACCTGTGGGTCCGGCCGCCGACCAATCCATTGAAGTTGCCGAACTAACGAGGAAAATTGGATTGATTGATGCCAATATCACGCTGGTGAACAAGCGGTTGGACAAATCACAAGGTATGTGCTCTGCCTTCCTTTGTATAGGAAAATATGAAGGTGGCATGATATTAATGTAATATGTTTGGACTGCAGATGGTGCTGCTGCCGTGGAAGCCCTGAGGGCGGAACTTGCCCAGGCCAAGGAACAAGCTCGGGTTAGCAATGCAGCTGCCCTAAAGGCGGCCGAGGAATTGAGAGCCGAACAGGCTGCTCATCGCCGAAGGGAAGAAAAGATAGCCGAAATGGCTGTGGAGTTAAAAAATGCCGTTGACTGGTATGATCTCCTTAAAAGGGAGCAGAGGGATAGTTCGACCGATCTGAACAAGGCACTGAATGACACCAAGGAGATACGGACCGAGCTCAGGGGTGCACGAGAGGAGCTTCAACAGGCCGGTAAAATCGCGGCTGGGGGCTCCTACTTGCTGCAGACGAAGTTTTTTGATCCGAAGGACGCTCCCCTGGATGGACGCTGGAGTCCTGCGGACGCGTATGCGGATTTGGCGAAGGGTACAGCTGACGCTGACAAGTTCTTCGAGGATAAGGGTGATAAGTAAGTGGAGAAGATTTTCTGGTCGCAATTCAATGCTCCCACTCGCCCGCTGCCGTTAAGTGACAAGATGGCTGCTGTAGCGGAGCTTCACAGGCTGTCCGGGCTTGCAATGCGGTCTGTAATAGACCATCTTTGGCCGAAGGGGCCTAAGCCGGACAGTTACTTTGGCTTGGTGCAACAATTCCTTGGGGCCGTGCCTCGGATCGACGCCATGAGGAGGTCCGCGTGCATAGAGGGTGCGCGAATGGCTCTTGCCCGCGTTAAAGCCAATTGGACGGAGATGGAGGCCACCATTATAGCGACCAGGATCCGGCGGGGGGCCAATATCCGGCCGAGCACTACTTGGCGCAGGTCACAGAAGGTGCCCGCCTAATAGAGGCGCAGTGCTCGAAGAATGTCTTGTTCGAGTGACAAATCAGATCATTGTAAAAACAGTGTTATTTTGGTTGTAAGGCTATATTTATACTTTTTGCCTGAAAGTATTATTGTGTCTCCTGTGCGGCCGTTTTTGTATATATATACATGTAATCCGAAAGTTAGTAGTCGTTGGCTTCAGCCCCCACGCATATAATGTGGGGGTGTTCGAGAAAAATATGCATAATCACACTTGGTCCAATGTCTTGGTCCATTAAGGAGGTGATCGCACGTCGAACTAGGCAACCGGACTATATAGCTGTAACGCTTTCGCTTAGCCATGGGAGTCTAATGGTGGGGCTACTATGTAGCCCCTGGCACTTTCGCTTGCATCCGAATACGGGCGCGTGTGTACATGACCGGGAAATGGTCCTTCGTTAATGCGGAGGGATCCTAAAGATTCCGATAAGTCTTCGAGTGGTTGAACAGTCTCATTTGTATCATGACGGTCGGGCCGGCTTTCTCTCGAGGTGCTCGTCCGGAATAACCAGGGCACAATCGCAGTTGTTTTCCTTTGGCCACCTTAGCTGATAATAACGTAACGCAAGGCGGCAAACCCAGGAGCCGGGCAAACCCAACATTTGACCAAAGACATGATTCGGAGCTGATGCATATAAGGCCAAACTCGTGACGCCGAACACTCCCGAAGGTATTCGGACTTTATAACAGACGATGGGCTCAAGAATGCCCATTCATTATAAACCCTGTGTTTCCAGGTACGTGCATTAATCTGTCGTGGCGAAATGCCAATAACGGCAGTATCCTCTCTGTGTATGGAACCCATGGGATGGTTAAACAACAAGAGGCAATAGAAAAGGTATACACAGGGGCTTAATCTAAAAAGAAACCTGTTGAATGGGGCCCTGCTGCACGTCCGTGCCTTTGTTTCCGTTGTGCCGTATCCTGGAAGGGTATTGTGCGAACGTTGTCCGTGGAGAAAAAGAAAACTCGTAGGAGAGTACAACGTAAGTATGCGATGGATAGTAAAAGTGTAAGACGTTGGCCTGCCAATAAGGTTGAGCCAAGTGTGGGGCTGTATTAAATATTTATAGCCCCTGGTGTCCGCTATGGGATTACATATATGGTGCCCTGGTTCAATTTTGTCTGGGCTACCGGACTCGTCTAACCGTGTCTGTGGTCTTAACGAACAGTCATGTTTTTTTGATATTGGAGGCCACTTATAGTCCGGCCGCTAGGGCCGTTGCGTGTTCCTCTGCGCGTGAAGAGCACTCTGTGATTCCGCTAACGGTGATGACGCCATGTGGACCGGGCATCTTGAGTGTAAGGTAATCATAGTGCAGCAATGCATTGAAGCGGGCGAAGGCCGTTCTTCCAAGCAATGCATGATAGTCGCTTTGGAAGGGTGCAACGATAAAGAGTAGTTCTTCACTTCTGGAGTTGCCTGGAGAGCCGAATGTTACCTCCAGTATGACGGAGCCCCTGCTGTAGGCTTCAACGCCTGGTATCACCCCTTCAAAGGTGGTGTTGCTTTGACTAATTCTGGATGGGTCTATCCCCATCCTGTGGATAGTGTCCTCATATATTAGATTAAGACTACTGCCGCCGTCCATGAGGACGTGGGTGAGATGGTATCCGTCGATGATTGGGTCAAGCACCAAGGCCTCTGATCCTTCGCGCCGAGTACTAGTCCGGCCGTCCAGGTGATCGAAGGTGATCGGATAAGACATCCAGTAGTTAGGTGTGGGTACGATGGTCTCTATATCACGCGCGTCTCTATGCGCGCATTCGTGCCTTCTCATGGATGTACGAGTCGCGTGGATCATGTTCACTGTTTTAACCTCTGGCGGGAATTTTTTCTGTCCCCCAGTGTTCGGCTAGCGAGGTTCATCCTCGTCTTCACTTGGTGTTTCCCTTCCCTTGTGTTCGGCATTTAATTTGCCGGCCTGCTTGAAGACCCAACACTCTCTGTGCATGTGGTTCGCAGGTTTGTCAGGGGTGCCATGAATTTGGCATAGTCTATCCAGGACTCTGTTCAGACCGGACGGTCCCTCTTTACTGCCTTTAGATGGCTTCTTTTGCTGATCAGGTCGAGAGCCCCTAAATCCGGCATTAACCGTTGTGTTATCCGGGCTCTCTTCCTTGTTTTGGCGTTTGTTTTTATTACGCCGTGGCTTCCCGTTGCCATCCCTTATTTCGGATGTGCTGGGGTCGCTGGTGCCTTTACAGGCTAGCCAGCTATCTTCACCCGTGCAAAAGCGGGTTATAAGGCTTGTTAGGGCTGCCATTGTCCTTGGCTTTTCTTGGCCGAGGTGTCTGGCGAGCCACTCGTTGCAGATGCTGTGTTTGAATGCCGCTAAGTCTTCGGCGTCCGGACAATCGACAATTTGATTCTTCTTAGTGAGGAATCTGTTCCAAAGCTTGCGGGCGGACTCTCGGGGCCGTTGGATTATGTGACTTAAATCAGCATCCGGAGGCCGGACATAAGTCCCTTGAAAATTGTCCCTGAAAGCGTCTTCGAGTTCCTCCCAACTCCCAATTGAATTTTCGGGGAGGCTTTTCAACCAGTGACGAGCTGGTCCTTTTAGTTTGAGGGGAAGGTATTTGATGGCGTGGAGGTCATCCCCACGAGCCATATGTATATGCAGGATAAAGTCCTCGATCCAAACCCCTGGGTCTGTCGTTCCGTCGTATGCCTCTATGTTCACAGGTTTAAAGCCCTGTGGAAATTCATGGTCCAGTACTTCTTCGGTGAAGCACAGGGGGTGAGCAGCCCTTCTGTATCTAGATGCGCTATGGCATGCAGTCGGCTATTGTTGTGTCCGGTGTTTATTCCGAACTGGTATTTGACTTGTATGATCGTTTTGGTGACCATAGTCCCTCGCCGGGGTGTGTCCTTTAGATCCGTAGATGGACCTAGCCGCGCCAGCCTTCTTATCCAGGTGCTCACGTAGATCATGCGCGGCGTCGGTGGCCGTTCCGTTGCGGTTGTGGAGCGGTGCGTTGGGCCTCCTGGTCGTATTAGTCTTTGGTGGAACGGCCTCGTCATCGAATTCTGGCAGTAGCTTGCATTTTGGATAGCTCTTTGTATGGCGATCGTCGCCATATCTTTCTTTGGTTTCTAGCACTTTATTCCATCTGCGGTTGAGCGTTTCCTGTGCGGCTTTAAGCCATTGCTTTTGCTTCTTTAGACTTCTCGCTGTGGCCATAAGCTTTCTGTGGAGGTTATCTCATTCCACGCGCTCTTCCGGAATGATGAATGCATCATCGTCCGGACTGTGTTCTTGTCCTGGGGCGGTTTGATGAACTCGTCCCTCAGGATTATTGTCACCGGGCGTATGCTCCGAACTGTATTCGGCGTGACCTGGCTCGTCCTGCTCCATCGCTGGTTCCGTATGGTCGTTGTTTCCTTCGGGGTTGACCAGAGTATCGATCCTTCTGGCGCTCTTGCTGCTATTTTTACTGTTGCTGGACTTGGAACAGCGTTTGCGCCGTCGCTTTGGTTTTTGCCCGGGGGTTTTATCTTCCGGATTGTCACCGTCGTCCTCCTTAGGCGTATCCACCATGTATATGTCGTGTGACGAGGCGGAAGTCCGGCACCCCATAGATTCTGAATCTTCTCCTGCATCGTCGTCCATACCGTCGATGCCTTCGGAGTCGAGGTCAAGCACGTCGGTTAAATCATCAACCGTGGCTATGAAGTGGGTGGTGGGTGGGTAACAAATTTCTTCGTCGCTTGCTTCCCACTCGAACCGGACATAGTTCGGCTCGGAGTTTTCTGTCAAAGAGAGGGTTTTAATGAGTTCAGCATGTCGCCAAAGGGCGAGTGCTGGAAGATATCCGCAGCGGTGAACTCCATTACCGGAGCCCAACTTGGCTCGACTGGCTCGGGAGTGCACGGCAAGGAACCAACATCCGGATGCGAATCTGGGGGTCCGAAGTCACAGGCCACCTCAGAGGTGAGACCCGTGTTCGGCTCTACCGCCGATGAGTGTGCGGCCTGCGGGGCGGGGTACATCCATCCGTCCTCAGGCGACACAGCCTGCTCCGGATTTAGGTCCGGGGCCGCTGCGGGGTGATAACCCGAGCTTCGTCCGACAGCAGGTTTAAGCCGTGCTCGTCGTGACTGTTCGGTGCTCCTGGCAAAGGCCTAAATCCGTCGAAGATCAAGTCTCCGCGAATATCCGCTGTGTAGTTCAAGTTTCCGAACCTGACCTGGTGGCCGGGGGCGTAGCTATCGGTCTGCTCCAGATGGCTGCTTAATTGTCTCAGAAAGCGGCCGCCAACACGAAGATCTGTCCGGGGAGAAAAGTCTCCCCCTGGACCGTGTTGTTGACGATTGAAGGCGCCATCAAGCCCTGCAGCAACGACATAGAGGAACTCTCAATGAAAGCACCAATGTCGGTGTCAAAACCGGCGGATCTCGGGTACGGGGTCCCGATCTGTGCGTCTAGGCTGATGGTAACAGGAAGCAAGGGACACAATGTTTACCCAGGTTCGGGCCCTCTCGATGGAGGTAAAACCCTACTTCCTGCTTGATTAATATTGAAGATATGGATAGTACAAGAGTAGATCTACCACGAGATCGTAGAGGCTAAACCCTAAGAGCTAGCCTATGATGGTATGATTTTAATTGTGATCGGCCTTCTAAGGACCAACCTCTCCGGTTTATATAGACACCGGAGAGGGCTAGGGTTTACATGGATTCGGTTACAAGGAAGGAAACACAATATCTGGATCGCCAAGCTTGCCTTCCACGCAAAGGAGAGTCCCATCCGGACACGGGCCGAAGTCTTGAGTCTTGTATCTTCACGCTTCAATAGTCCGGACGATGTGTATAGTCCGGCTATCCGGATACCCCCTAATCCAGGACTCCCTCAGTGGTTAGGACCCTTTAGGCGAAGCCATAAGGTCAAACAAGCACACAAGCACACAGAAAAAGGCAAGCGAAAAGGAGAGGAGGAGATTGGGAAAGAGAGGGCGAATAAAACGACAAGGGTGAAGTGGGGGAGAGGAAAACGAGAGGAAAATGGCAAATAATGTAAATGCGAGGGAGATGGGTTTGTGATGGGTACTTGGTATGTATTGACTTGAGCGAAGACCTCCCGGCAACAAAGACACGTAAATCCTTCTTGCTACGTCTTGAGCTTGCGTTGGTTTTCCTCGAAGAGGAGAGGGTGATGCAGCAATAGTAGCGTAAGTATTTCCCTCAGCTTTTGAGAACCAAGGTGTCAATCCAGTTGGAGGCTCCTCAAAAGTCCCACGCACCTACACAAACAATCAGATAACTCGCAACCAACACAATAAAGGCGTTGTCAATCCCTTCACGTCCACTTGCGAAAGTGAGATCTAATAAAGATAGTAAGATAAGATAAACATATTTTTGGTATTTTATAATATAGATGCAAAAAGTAAAGATGCAAATAAAAGTAGATTGAAAGCAAATATGATAAGAGATAGACCCGGGGGCCATAGGTTTTACTAGTGGCTTCTCTCAAGATAGCATAAATATTACAGTGGGTGAACAAATTATTGTCGAGAAATTTATAGAAAAGCGAATAATTATGAGATTATCTAGGAATAATCATGTATATAGGCATCACATCCATAACAAGTAGACCGACTCCTGCCTGCATCTACTACTATTACTCCACACATCGACCGACTCCTGCCTGCATCTAGAGTATTAAGTTCATAAGAACGGAGTAACGCATTAAGCGAGATGACATGATGTAGAGGGATAAACTCAAGCAATATGATATAAACACCATCTTGTTATCCTCGATGGCAACAACACAATACGTGCCTTGCAACCCTTTACATCCTTTGGTAAGGACACCGCAAGATTGAACCCAAAGCTAAGCACTTCTCCCATGGCAAGAAAGATCAATCTAGTAGGCCAAACCAAACTGATAATTCGAAGAGACTTGCAAAGATAACTCAATCATACATAAAAGAATTCAGAGAAGATTCAAATATTATTCATAGATAAACTTGATCATAAACCCACAATTCATCGGATCTCGACGAACACACCGCAAAAAGAGTTTACATCGAAAAGATCTCCACGAGAGGGGGAGAACATTGTATTGAGATCCAAAAAGAGAGAAGAAGCCATCTAGCTAATAACTATGGACCCGTAGGTCTGTCGTAAACTACTCACAAATCATCGGAGGGGCAAGGATGTTGATGTAGAGGCCCTCCGTGGTTGATTCCCCCTCCAGTAGAGTGCCGGCGAAGGCTCCAAGATGGGATCTCGCGGATCTGAAGGTTCTGGCGGTGGAAATTGTGTTTCGTGGTGCTCCTAGATGTTTTCGAGTGCGAGGTATATATAGGAGGAAGAAATGCGTCGGTGGCGCTTTGAGGGCCCACGAGACAGGGGCACACCCTATAGGGGGGCGCCCTCCTATCTCGTGGGAGCCTCGGCTGCTTCTTGACTTGCACTCCAAGTCCTCTGGATCACGTTCGTTCCAAAAATCATGCTCCCAAAGGTTTCATTCCGTTTGGACTCCGTTTGATATTCCTTTTCTTCGAAATACTGAAATAGGCAAAAAAAAACAGCAATATGGGGTGGGCCTCCGGTTAGTAGGTTAGTGCCAAAAATGATATAAATGTGTAAAATAAAGCCCATAAACATCCAAAAGGGGTAATATAATAGCATGGAACAATCAAAAATTATAGATACGTTGGAGACATATCAGTGGTGAAGAATTGCATCACAAGATCCTCATTGTACGGATGGTTGAAAGTGACGAAAGTAAGGAGCCCCAACCTCCCAAGAGCCGAATATACACCCGGATAGAGATGATTGTTGGCGTTTTGGGAACCAGGGTACCCAGACTTGCCTGCCTGCGGCTGAGGGAGTCCTGGATTAGGGGGTCCTCGAACAGCCGGACTATATACTTTGGCCGGACTGTTGGACTATGAAGATACAAGACTGAAGACTTCGTCACGTGTCCGGGTGGGACTCTCCTTTGCGTGGAAGGCAAGCTTGGCAATTCGGATATGTAGATCTCCTTCATTGTAACTGACTCTGTGTAACCCTAGCCCCCTCCGGTGTCTATATAAACCGGAGGGTTTAGTCCATAGGACAAGAACAATCATAATCATAGGCTAGCTTCTAGGGTTTAGCCTCTACGATCTCGTGGTAGATCAACTCTTGTAATTCTCATATCATCAAGATCAATCAAGCAGGAAGTAGGGTATTACCTCCATCAAGAGGGCCCCAACCTAGGTAAACATTGTGTCCCCCGCCTCCTATTACCATTAGCCTTAGACGCACAGTTTGGGACCCCCTACCCGAGATCCGCCGGTTTTGACACCGACATTAGTGCTTTCACTGAGAGTTCCACTGTGTCGTCATGATAAGGCTTGATGGCTCCTTCAATCATCTGCAACGATGCGCTCCTGGGTGAGGTTTTCCTCCCCGGACAAATCTTCGTATTCGGCGGTTTCGTACTATGGGCCAACTCCCTTGGCCATCTGGAGCAGATCGATAGCTACGCCCCTAGCCATCAGGTCAGGTTTGGAAGCTTGAAGTATACTGCCGACATCCGCAGAGACTTGATCTTCAACGGATTCGAGCCCATGTCAGGTGCGCCAAACAGCCACGACGAGCATGACCTAGATCTGCCATCGGATGGTGTTCGGGAGATCACACCTACGGCTGCCCCGACTCTTAATTCGGAGCAGATCGTGCCATCCGAGGACTCTTGACCGAACTATGTCCGGCTCGAGTGGGAAGCGGACGACAAAGAAATTCGTTACCCACCCACCACCCACTTGGTAGCCATTGTCGATGACCTAACCGACGTGCTAAATTCATTAAGGTCTCTCTCTCTGTCAGGGGACTCTTGACCGAACTATGTCCGGCTCGAGTGGGAAGCGGACGACAAAGAAATTCCTTACCCACCCACCACACACTTGGTAGCCACTGTTGATGACCTAACCGGCATGCTTGATTTTGACTCCGAAGACATCGACGTTATGGACGACAACGCTGGTGAAGAACAGGAACCACCGCCCACAGGGCGCTGGACAGCCACCTCATCATATGATATATACATGGTGGACACCCCCGAAGAAAGCAATGGCGATGAGGCAACGGAGGATAATCCCCTTGAGAAGCAATCTAAGCACTGGCATCATAGGTGCCGCTCTAAGCCCTGCCATAGCAAAAATAGCAATACCAGCACAAGAGATGATAGCAATCCGGATGGTGCCGAAGACGAAAACAATCCCGCCCAGCCAGGCTTTGAGCAGGCCGAGCTAGCCCTAAGGAATAGGCAACAAATGGAGAATCAGAGGATGACAATTACATGCCCCTCTCCGAAGACGAAGTGAGCCTTGGAGACGAAGAATTCATCGTGCCTGAGGATCCCGTCAAGCAAGAGCGCTTCAAGCGCCGGCTTATAGCCACTGCAAAAAGCCTGAAGAAGAAGCAGCAGCAGCTTCAAGCTGATCAAAATCTGCTAACTGATAGATGGACTGAGGTCCTGGCAGCCGAGGAATACAGACTCGGGCGCCCAACCAAAAGTTACCCAAAGCGTAGGTTGCTACCTCAACTCGAGGAGGAGGCATTAAAGCCCACACTACCAGCGCACGATGCGGCTGACCGGCCACCTCGTGGCCGAGACAAAGCGGCGTATCAGCCCGAACACCAGCCCACACCCCGTTGCCAATCAAACAATAACACTAAGGCCCGGGGCTACACGCAGGACCTGCGAGACATATTGAAAAACAAAGCAGGACAGTCAAGATCGATCTACGGATCACGGGGGCGCGCCACAATGCGTGATGATGACCGTTGAGGGAGTCCTGGACTAGGGGGTGTCCGGACAGCCGGACTATCATCGTCAGCCGGACTCCAAGACTATGAAGATACAAGATTGAAGACTTTGTCCCGTGTCCGGATGGGACTTTCCTTGGCGTGGAGGGCAAGCTTGGCGATACGGATATGTAGATCTCCTACCATTGTAACCGACTCTATGTAACCCTAGCCCTCTCCGGTGTCTATATAAACCGGAGGGTTTTAGTCCATAGGACAACAACCATTACAACAATCATACCATAGGCTAGCTTCTAGGGTTTAGCCTCCTTGATCTCATGGTAGATCCACTCTTGTACTACCCATATCATCAATATCAATCAAGCAGGAGTAGGGTTTTACCTCCACCGAGAGGGCCCGAACCTGGGTAAAAACATCGTGTCCCTTGTCTCCTGTTACCATCCGCCTAGACGCACAGTCGGGACCCCTACCGAGATCCGCGGTTTGACATCGACATTGGTGCTTTCATTGAGATTTCCTGCGTGTCGCCACCGATAGGCTTGATGGCTTCTTCAATCAACAACAACGCCGTCTGGGGTGAGACTTTTCTCCCCGGACAGATCTTCGTATTCGGCGGCTTTGCACTGCGGGCCAATTCACTTGGCCATCTGGAGCAGATCGAAAGCTACGCCCCTGGCCAAGGTCAGATTTGGGAGCCTAAACTTCACGGCTGACGTCCGCGGAGATTTGATCTTCGACGGATTCGAGCCACGGCCGAGTGTGCCGCACTGTCACGATGGGTATGATCTAGCTCTGCCGCCGGACAGTGCCTTGGAGGCCGCACACGAATCCGCTCCGACCTATAGTTCGGAGCTGAACGCAAAGATCGAGGACGGGTGGCTGGACACCGCCTCGGGGACTGCAACTCCTACGGTGATAGAGTCGAATACGGACCTTGTCCCTTACAAAGCTTGTGACACCGAGGTGCCGGACTCCTTGCCGGACTCCGAGCCTCCGGCGCCCCTGCCAATCGAATCCAATTGGGCGCCGATTATGGAGTTCACCGCTGCGGACATCTTTCATCACTCACCCTTTGGCGATATCCTAAATTCGCTAAAGTATCTCTCGTTATCAGGAGAGCCCTGGCCGGACTGCGGCCAGGATGGCTGGGATGCGGACGACGAAGAAATTTGGAGCCCACCCACCGCCCACTTCGTAGCCACTGTCGACGATCTAACCGACATGCTAGACTATGACTCCGAAGACATCGACGGTATGGACGACGATGCCGGACAAGATCAAGAACCGGCGCCTACAAGGCACTGGAAGACCACCTCGTCATATGACATATACATGGTGGACACCCCAAAGGATGGGGACGACGAAGAAGCAGCGGAGGCAGATTCCTCTAAGAAACAGTCCAAGCGCCGACGTCAGCGGCGCCGCTCTAAATCCCGCCACAGCAAGAATGGAGATTCCGGCACCGGAGATAATAACACCCCAGAGAGTGCCGAAGAAAACCCCCTCTAGCACAATTTAGCACAGGAGGACGGGGAAGCCAGCCCTCGAGAGAGAGCGGCAGATGAGGAGTTAGAGGATGACAATTACATGCCTCCCTCCGGAGACGAAGCAAGCCTCAACGACGACGAATTTGTCGTGCCCGAGGATCCCGTCGAACAAGAGCGTTTTAAACGCAGGCTTATCGCCATGGCAAATAGCCTAAAGAAAAAGTAGCAACAACTTCAAGCTGATCAAGACCTGCTGGCCGACAGATGGACCGAGGTCCTCGCGGCCGAAGAGTATGAACTCGAACGCCCCTCCAAGAGCTACCCAAAACGCAAGTTGCTCCCCCGACTAGAGGAGGAAGCATACAAACCTTCATCACCAGCGCACAATACGGAAGACCGACCACCCCGTGGTCGCGACAGAGAGGCATCTAGGCCCTCCTTCAGGACCGTACCCCGGCACCGCTCGAAAAGCACGAAGCCACGAGGGAATGCGTCGGACTTGCGAGATATATTGGAGGAAAAGGCAAGACAATCCAGGTCCATCTACGGATCACGTGGGCACCCCACGACCCACGACGACTACCGTCATGCCGGATACGGCAACCTCGGCCGGGCCGAACACAGCAGACAACGATCTCTTGAGCTACGTCGTGATATTGCTCAATATAGAGGCGCTGCACACCCACTATGCTTCACAGACGAAGTAATGGATCATCAAATCCCTGAAGGGTTTAAACCCGTGAACATTGAATCCTACGATGGCACAACAGACCCCGCGGTTTGGATCGAAGATTATCTCCTTCACATCCATATGGCCCGCGGCGACGATCTCCACGCCATCAAGTATCTCCCACTCAAACTTAAAGGACCAGCTCGGCATTGGTTTAACAGCTTGCCCGCAGAGTCAATTGGGTGTTGGGAGGACCTGGAAGCCGCATTCCTCGACAACTTCCAGGGCACATATGTGCGACCACCAGACGCCGATGACCTAAGCCACATAATTCAGCAGCCAGATGAATCGTCCAGACAGTTCTGGGCACGGTTCTTAACAAAGAAAAATCAAATCGTCGACTGTCCGGACGCAGAGGCCCTCGCAGCCTTCAAACATAACATCCGCGATGAGTGGCTGGCCCGGCACCTCGGACAGGAAAAGCCGAAATCCATGGCAGCCCTCTCATCACTCATGACCCGCTTCTGTGCGGGAGAGGACAGCTGGCTAGCTCGCAGCAACAACCTCAGCAAAAAAGCTGGCAGTCCGGATACTAAGGACCAAAATGGCAGGTCGCGTCGAAACAAAAACAAACGCCGTGTTAACGGCGATAACAATGAGGATCGGCGATCAGCGCCGGATTCAGAGGCTCTAAACCGGTCGGCGGAAGAAGCCATTCAAAAGAACCACTCGGGTCCGCCCAATTTGGACCGAATACTCAACCGCTCTTGCGGATACGGCACCCGAAGGCCAGCTAACCACACCAACAGGGATTGTTGGGTATTCAAGCAGGCAAGCAAGTTAATTGCCGAAAACAATGACAAGGGGCTACATAGCGACGATGAGGAGGAGACCCGGCCGCCGAACAGTAGAGGACAGAAGGGTTTCCCCCCACAAGTGCGGACGGTAAATATGATATACGCAACCCACATACCCAAGAGGGAGCGGAAGCGTGCACTTCGGGACGTATATGTGATGGAGCCAGTCGCCCCGAAGTTCAGCCCATGGTCCTCTTGCCCGATCACTTTTGATCGAAGGGACCACCCCACTAGTATCCGCCATGGCGGATTCGCGGCATTGGTTTTAGACCCAATCATCGATGGATTTCACCTCACTAGAGTCCTCATGGACGGCGGCAGCAGCCTGAACCTGCTTTATCAGGATACAGTGCGCAAAATGGGCATAGACCCCTCAAGGATTAAACCTACAAAGACGACCTTTAAAGGCGTCATACCAGGTGTCGAGGCCAATTGCATAGGCTCGGTCACGTTGGAAGTGGTCTTCGGATCCCCGGATAATTTCCGAAGCGAGGAGTTAATCTTCGACATAGTCCCGTTCCGCAGTGGCTATCACGCCCTGCTCGGACGAACTGCATTCGCAAAGTTCAACGCGGTGCCACATTATGCATACCTCAAGCTCAAGATGCCAGGCCCTCGTGGAGTCATCACGGTCAACGGAAACACTGAACGCTCCCTCCGAACGGAGGAACACAGAGCAGCTCTCGCGGTAGAAGTACAGAACAGCCTCTTAAGGCAATTTTCGAGTCTGGCCGTTAAAAGACCGGACATGATCAAACGCGCCCGGAGCAACATACATCAAGACCACCTGGCACGTTCCGAGCACGCGTAGCAATGTGGCCCCACCCCCAGCCCTTGCATGATTGCAAGACAAGCTCCCCGCGTACATCATTACGCTCTGGAGATACCTTGGGCATAGGGGGAGGGGCACGACCACGACAGGCCCAGAGTGCGGCTCAACCACACCAGGGGCTCCTAAGTGTGTCGCTCTTTTTATTTTCCTTTTTTTCTTATCCACAGGACTCCGTTTACAAGAGGCCCTGTCCGGCAGTAGATCGGCCGAACTCACGATGCAACAGCCAGGGAGGAACAAGGGCTACGAACACTCGGTGGTCTCCATTACGAGCATTAAATCTGTTTATTACACCATTCCACAGCCCACCCTCGAGGGGGACATGTTTAAAATATTCCACTCCCTTGCTTACCGTGACTATTTGTATCGTTAAGCACTCATGGCGAGAATCCCTGAATAAACAAAGTGCATTACTTTTCTTTATAATTGCATTCCTTTCTATATATATGTTCATTTATGACATCTTGCATCCGTATAATTTGGTGCGGCCGAATACACGAGGGGCTTATGTTCCCCGCATTATGGTGTGAAGTCCGAACACTTTCACAAGTGCGGTACCCCGAACTTATAGCACTATATGCATCGGCTCTGAATCATGTCTTGGGTCAATAGTTGGGTTTGCCCGGCTCCCATGTTTTGGTACCTTATGTTCCGTTCCATCGGCTAAGGTAGCACTGGGAGAACCACTGCGATTGCGCCCCGGTTGAGCTGGGCGAGCGCCTCAGTGGAGAAAGCTAAAACTGACTGTCATGATAAGGCGAGAGACTGGTCGCTGTTCGAGAGGTCCTTTCGAGTCCATAAAGACTTATGCCGCTTAGAGCGAGGAACCGGCTTTGTCCGGCCAAGGCGTGGATAGCGCCCCGAACTCGGTCTTCCGAATACTAGGGGCTTCGCCGAAATTTAAAATTATAGAATTCTATGGCTAAGTGAGAGTGTTCAAGCATTATAAGTCCGGTTGCCTTGTTCGTTGTGTTGAGCGCCTCCCTAGATGGACCCAAAAATGGGAACAAGAGTGCTCAAGTTTATCCCGAACACCCCAGCACTCGTGGCATGGGGGCTGAAGCCGACGACTTGCCATCTCTTAGATTTTATAAACGGCTGCATAGAAGGTAATATTTTAAATCAATAAGCGTTGCTTAGCGCATATGAACAAAGTTTTCAGCGCATAGGATAACACATTGCGAGTTTACTCAATAATTACATCTCTAGGGCACTCATCCGCAATCTTGCGGGCACCCTTCAGGACAGTCTTATAGTACATTTCGTCCGTATGATACTCCTTGCCCGCTGGCGGCGCGTCCGTCAGAAGCCTCTTAGCATCCAGCCTGCCCCAGTGCACCTTTGCGCGGGCAAGGGCCCGACAGGCACCTTCAATGCAGGCGGAGCGCTTGATGACCTCCACCCAGGCACGATCCACCAGCCCAAGACGAGGTCGGAGTAGCTCGTGCATGGCCTCTCCAGCCACGGCCGGACTATGAGGCCCTTCATGGCCTGCTCGGCTACCTTAGGAGCTCGACCAGTGCTTCATTTGGTCGCTAGGGGCACGGATGTCCGGTCTCGGCGTCTCGAGACCGAAGACCTTCTCTGTTGAGCTCCCCTCCTCAGCCCAGTAGAATGCGGCGGCATCGGACATGCTGCGAGGCAGATCTACAAACGCCCCTAGAGAGCTCCAAATTCGGGTAAGTAACAGGTAATTTACATTCACATGCTTGCTTTGCATGAAAAATGCCTTACCCGCCGCTATTTTCTTCACCTCCTCAATCTCCTGGAGGGCCTTATGGGCCTCGGCCTTAGCGGCTTTGGCACTTTCAAGAGCCGAGGCAAGCTCGGACTCTTGAGTCTTCGAGTCGCGTTCAAACTCTCATGCTTTTCCATGAGAGCCTGGAGCTCTTTCCGCACCTCCGCCACCCACGCCTCCTGCTTCTCGCGCTCCCCTTGTTCCACGGCCGCATTGCGCTCGGCCGCGGACACGGCCTCCTTCAGGGTCGCCACCTCGTTCGTGGCCCCTGCAATACCCACGTTATCCTTGTTATTTCTATTGCAACCAAAATCCTTTTCTGTAAGGTACAAATTTAAAAGCGGTGTTACTCACCTTCCTTGTCCTCGATTTGCTTCTTGGCACGGCCGAGCTCTTGCTCGGACCGCTCGAGGTCCTGCTTCAAAGCACTGACCTCCGCAGTAAGTGCGGCAGAGGTCAGCAGCGCAGCCTGCAAACCCATATTGACATAATTTTTAGCACTCCTGCGTATATCTTTTTTAGATACTCAATCTGGTTTTTCTTTCCGAACACCGAACTGAGCATCAGGGGCTACTGTCTATGCGGTATTACATTACATATTTTAAAGTTCTTACCTCATAGCCTGTTAGAAGGCTACTGCAGGCTTTGGTCAGCCCGCTCTTGGCGAGCTGAACCTTCTGAATCACCGCACTCATGATAGTGTAGTGTTCTTCCTCGATGGAAGCACCGTTAAGCGCTTCCAACAAGTTGTCCGGCGCCTCCGGTTGGACGGAGGCCGCCGGCGTCACGGTCTTGCCCTTCTTACGAAGGGGCCGCCTGCCGGACTCCGAAACCACTGCGGGTTGCGGCATGGAGTACGGCACAGAGTCGAGGAGGCTGCCTTGTGGCACCTCCGGAGCCTCCTCCTAATGGGTCCCCTCCTGGGATCCCACGTCTGCATCCTCAGCGTCGCGAGGGGTGGAGGCAGTTGGAATGGAATCCACGTCCGACGGAGCCAAGGACCCACTCGATGAAGCGGGAAGATCATCATCGGCTGGACTACAGGTAGTATGCGGCATTAGAAGGACACTATGTGACGCGAAAGAGAAATTATAAACCATTCAGGAATCCGGATACTTACGATCTTGCCGGAGTCCTGGCCCTTGAGGGCCACTCTTCGTCGCCAACGTTGGCGTTGGCGGAGCTGTCCGGAGGAAGGGTCCTTCCCCTCTTGGACCCTTCGGCCTCCCCCGTTGGGGAAGCCTTCCTTTTCCTTTCTCCCCCCTCCGGGAGAGAGTCCTCTTTCTCCTCCTCATCTTCGGGGGAGGAGTCCGCCTCAGAGCCATCGGACGATGAGTCCGATATCACCTGGCGCAGGGAACTTCTTCGAGTTCCCGCGGCCTTCTTCTTGGCCTTCTTCTCCGGCAGCACATAAAGTGCCGGGACTAGCAGCCCCGTTAAATGGGCGTCCGCTGGGTCTTCGGGAAGGGGAGCCAGACAGTCTACCTGTCCGAACGTCCTCTGCCAGTCCTGTCAAAGGCATTGGGAGTTTTAGATCCCACATAAAATTAAATTAGAAGATAAGTGTCCCATAGAGGATAACAAAGCTTACCTCGCCGGCCGGGCGCTTGGTGCTGAATCCGCGGTCTTCCGCCGCGGATGCGGGGGCTTCTCCACCCTTGAACAGCACCCTCCTGCATCTTCAGACGTCAGGTCAAAGAGCCCGCCGGGGTCGGTCTTTGTGCCGGATTGAACTCCCACAAATTAAAGGCCCACTGCTTGCGGGGAGAATCCGTGACGACGAGCATGACTCGGATCACATTGACAAGCCTAAGCTTCTTGTTCACCAAGGTCCGAGACAGGCTCGAGTCCTGTCAGCTCCTCCGAACTGCCCCATAGCAAGCCCTTCTCTTTCCAGGAGGTAAGTTGCATGGGGATACCAGATCTGAACTCGGGGGCCACTGCCCATTTAGGGTCACGCGGCTCGATGATGTAGAACCACCCCGATTGCCACCCCTTGACGGACTCCAAGAAGGCCCCTTCGAGCCAGATGACGTTGGGCATCTTGCCCAACATGGCGCCTCAAGACTCGCTTGGGCGCCCTTCACTACCTTGCTTGACGTTGAAGGTCTTGAGCCACAATCCGAAGTGGGGCTGGATGCGAGGAAGGCCTTCGCATACCACGATAAACGCCGAGATGTTGAGGATGAAGTTTGGCGCCAGATCATGGAAGTCGGGCCGTAGTAGTACATGAGCCCCGGACGAAGGATGCAACGGGAAGCCCGATCCAGCGGAGGAAGTGGGGAAGGAATACGACCCTCCCATTGGGCCTGGGGGTGGGGATGAGCTGCCCCTTGTTGGGCAGCCGGTGCGCGATGTCGCTAGACAGGTATCCGGCGCCGCGCAGCTTCTTGATGTGCTCCTCCATAACGGAGGAAGCCAACCACTTGCCTCCCGCTTCGGACATGACTGGAGAAGGTCGAGACGAGATGTGCGGGCTTGGGCGCTGGAGCTCGAGTGCGTGAAGATGGATAAGCAAAGGAGGAATAAGGCGTAGGTAAAAAGGCGGATCCTTATCCCCTTATATATATAGGCGGACGAAGACTATGCGTCCCCACCAGCCTGGTAAAACTCGCTTATCTCCCAAGCGCCACCATCAATGGCATGGTTGGGTTACCCACGTCCGTATTGATGGGAATCCCGGAATAAGGGGAACACGATCTCTGCTTCGACAAGATGTGCCAAGGAAACCACTTCGCTAAACGCGCTGAGGTGGTATAATAAAAAACGATTCAAGTAAAGGCTTGGTAGTGGTATGACGTCATGCCACAAAATACGTTAGCAGATTGAACTTGTGTACATATTATTCTCTCTACGGTGGAATGTGGCATTTATTTTGCAGAGCCGGACACTATCCTGGCGTTCACAATCTTCTATGAAATATTCGGAGGAGGAACCCGCCTTGCAATGCCGAACAATATGCGCGCCGGACTCATCGTCATTGAAGGCTGGTTCAGGGGCTACTGAGGGAGTCCTGGACTAGGGGGTGTCCGGACAGCCGGACTATCATCGTTAGCCGGACTATCATCGTCAGCCGGACTCCAAGACTATGAAGATACAAGATTGAAGACTTCGTCCCATGTCCGGATGGGACTTTCCTTGGCGTGGAGGGCAAGCTTGGCGATACGGATATGTAGATCTCCTACCATTGTAACCGACTCTGTGTAACCCTAGCCCTCTCCAGTGTCTATATAAACCGGAGGGTTTTAGTCCGTAGGACAACAACAATCATACCATAGGCTAGCTTCTAGGGTTTAGCCTCCTTGATCTCGTGGTAGATGCACTCTTGTACTACCCATATCATCAATATCAATCAAGCAGGAGTAGGGTTTTACCTCCATCGAGAGGGCCCAAACCTGGGTAAAAACATCGTGTCCCTTGTCTCCTGTTACCATCCGCCTAGACACACAGTTCGGGACCCCCTACCCGGATCCGCCGGTTTTGACACTGACAACCGTCACGCCGGATATACTAAAAACAAGTCCGGCCGGGCTGAATACAATAGACCAGACTCATTTGAACTCTGTCGTGATGTAGCCCGGCATAGAGGCGCTGCAGACCCCCTATGCTTCACTAACGAAGTAATGGATCATGAATTCCCAGAAGGGTTTAAACCCGTGAACATCAAATCATATGATGGTACAACAGACCCTGCGGTATGGATGGAAGATTTCCTTCTCCACATTCACATGGCCCGCGGCGATGATCTACATGCCATCAAGTATCTCCCACTTAAGCTCAAAGGACTGGCTCGGCATTGGCTGAATAGCTTGCCAGCAAACTCCATTGGCAGTTGGGAGAACCTGGAAGACACATTCCTTGACGACTTCCAGGGCACTTATGTGCGACCACCGGACGCTGATGACTTATGTCACATAACCCAACAGCCCGGAGAGTTAGTCAGGAAATTATGGACTTGGTTCCTAACTAAAAAGAACCAAATTGTCAACTGTCCGGATGCCGAAGCCCTAGCAGCCTTTAAGCATAACATCCGCGACGAATGGCCCGCCCGACACCTCAGCCAAGAGAAGCTGAAGTCAACAGCATCCCTCACGACACTCATGACCCGCTTTTGTGCGGGCGAGAATAGCTGGCTGGCTCGTAGCAACAGCACATCAAGAAATCCTGGCACTTCAGATGCCAGAGATAGCAACGGCAAGCCACGACGCAACAGACACAAGCGTCGCAACAATGGCGACAACACTGAAGACACGACAGTCAATGCCGGATTCAGTGGCTCTAAGTCAGCGGAAAAAGCCATTCAAGAGAAACAATCTGGGCTTGTCCAGTCTGGACCGCATACTCGATCGCTCGTGTCAAATTCACGGCACCCCCGATAAACTAGCCAACCACACCAATAGAGAATGCTGGGTGTTCAAATAGGCCGGCAAGTTGAATGCCAAAAACAAGGAAAAGGGGCTGCATTGCGATGACGGCGAGGAGCCCCGGCCACCGAACACAGGAGGACAGAAGAAATTTCCTCCCCAAGTGAAAATGGTAAACATGATATACGCAACCCATATACCCAAGCGGGAACGGAAGAGTGCACTAAGGGACGTCTATGCGATGGAGCCAGTCGCCCCAAAATTCAACCCATGGTCTTCTTGTCCGATCACCTTTGATCGTAGGGACCATCCTACCAGTATCCGTCATGGCAGTTCAGCCGCATTGGTCCTCGACCCCATCATTGACGGATTCCACCTCACATGAGTCCTTATGGACGGTGGCAACAGCCTGAACCTGCTCTATCAAGATATAATGCACAAAATGGGCATCGACCCCTCAAGGATAGAACCCATAAAAACCACCTATAAAGGTGTCATACTAGGTGTAGAGGCCTATTGCATGGGCTCAATCACATTGGAGGTGGTCTTCAGATCCCCGGACAACTTCCGAAGTGAGGAGTTAATCTTCGACATCGTCCCCTTCCGCAGTGGCTATCATGCACTGCTCGGACGAACCGCATTCGCCAGATTCAACGCGGTACCGCATTATGCATACCTCAAGCTCAAGATGCCAGGACCTTGCGGGGTTATAACAGTCAATGGAAACACAGAATGCTCGCTCCATACGGAGGAGCACACTATGGCCCTTGTAGCAGAAGTACAAAGCAGCCTTCTTAGGCAGACCACCAATTCGGCGATAAAGCCCCCGGACACCGTCAAGCAAGTCCGGAGTACCCTGCAACAGGATTGTCTGGCACGTCCAGAGCTCGACTAGCAATTCGGCCTCCATCCTAGTCCCAGTCAAGCGGCGAAATTTGTGCCGCGCGAAAAAAAATTACGCACTTAAAAATACCATGAGCATAGGCGGAGGCACAACTATAATGAGGTCCACAATGCGGCTCAACCGCCCCAGGACCCGTATACCTTCATCATTTTCTTTCTTTCAGGACCCTATTCTCTGGAAGCTCTTCCGATAGTCCAACTATCGGAACCACAATAGGATGGAAACACCAAGGAGACAAGAAGCTTCGGCGTACAAGGGAATCCCCAGGTGGTCTCTAATATTGATCGTTATACCTGTTTTACATACCCACACACAGCTCGCTCTTGGTTAAGGACATGTCAGATAGTCCTATTTTGCTTATCGCACTACTTGTATATATACGCTTT
This sequence comes from Aegilops speltoides, assembly GCA_021437245.1. Lineage (NCBI taxonomy): Eukaryota > Viridiplantae > Streptophyta > Magnoliopsida > Poales > Poaceae > Aegilops > Aegilops speltoides. Next base: position 390,770,169 of record CM038144.1, read on the forward strand.
GACGTATTATTTAAATAAACAATGGAAAATAATGTACAACCTCAGCTAATTATTACATTCCTTTATCTTTTTCCCTCGATTGCTTATTTATTACAAATTGCACCCGTACACTTAGGTACGTTCAGCTCGCCAGGGGCTTCAGTGTACCCCATAACACGGCAAGAAAAGTCCGAACACTTTCGACAGTGCGGCACCCCGAACTTATAGCATTATATGCATCAACTCCGAATCATGTCCTGGGTCAATAGTTGGGTTTGCCCGGCTCCCATGTTTTGGTACCTTACGTTCCGCTATATCGGCTAAGGTAGCGCAGGGAGAACTACTGCGATTGTGTCCCGGTTCTTCCGGACGAGCACCTCAGTAGAGAAAGCCGAAAACTGACTATCATGATGCGGCGAGAGCTGGTCGCTGTTCGAGAGGTCTCAAATCCTTAAAGATTTTTTCCGCTTCGGGCGAGGAATCGGCCTTGTCCGATTTAGGCATGTATAGCGCCCCAAGTTCGGCCTTCCGAATACTAGGGGCTTCGCCAAAATTTAAAATTATAGACTTCTATGGCTAAGTGAGAGTGTTAAAGCTGTATAGTCCGATTGCCTTGTTCGCTGCGCTAAACACCTCCTTAAAGGACCAAAAATTTGGATGAAGAGTGTTTATATTTATCCCGAACACCCCAGTACTAGTTACATGGGGGCAGAAGCCGACGACTGGCCAACTCTCAGATTTTATAAACGGCCACACATAAGGTAATATTTTAAATCAACAAGCATTATATAGCGCACATGAACTCATTTTCATATTACAGGATCACATGAGTACATGCATTCAAATATTACATCCTTAGCACATTCCTCCGCCACAAGGCGGGCACCCTTCAGGACACCGTCATAATACTTTTCGGGGTGGCGATGCTCCTTGCCCTCCGGCGGCCCCTCCGTCACCAGCTTCTTGTCATCCATCTTCGCCCAGTGCACTTTCGCGCGGGTGAATGCTCTGCGCAACTTCAATGCAGACAGACCGCTTAATGACTTCAAGCCACGGACAGGCACTTACCAGGCACTTTGCAAGGCCGAAGTAGCTGCTGGGCAGGGGCTGCCGGGCCACAGCCAGACAATGAGGTCCTTCATGGCCAGTTCGGCTGCCTTGTGCAGTTCGACCAGTTGCTTCAGCTGGTCGCTCAAGGGCATCGGATGTTCGGTCCCAGTATATTGAGACCAGAACAACTTCTCCGTCGAGCTCCCTTCTTGACGCACGGTAGAACTCACAGCATCCAATATGCTCGCTGGCAGATTCGCGAACGCCTCGAGAGCTCAATTCGTAAGTAAAATGAAAGTCTCTTCACATGCTTGCTTTGTATAATGAATGCCTTACCCGCCTCTATCTTCTTGGCCGCCTGAATCTCCTTGAGGGCCTTTTGGGCTTCGTCCTTGGCGTCTTGTGCGCTCTGGAGGGCCTTCGCAAGCTCAGACTCTTACGTCTTGGAGTCACGCTCCAAGGACTCCAAGTTTTTGACGAAGTCCTGGAGCTCTTACTGGACCTCATCAACCCGAGCCTCTTGTTTCTCATGCTCGATGCGCTCCTTGGCCGCCTTGTCTTCGGCCTCGGACAATGCCTTCTTAAGGTCTGCCACTTCGGTCGTGGCCCCTATTAATTTCATGACGCTTCTATTAGCATCAACAACTTTTCCATTATATGACATACAGACGGGGCATTGTGTACCTTTGTTTTCCTCGAGCTGTGTCTTCACGAGGCTGAGCTCTTCTTCGTTCCACTCCAGGTCCCGCTTCACCGAGACCTCCGCAAGACGAAGCGGCAAAGGCCAGCCAGCGACGCCGCTATTCACATAGACATATTCTGATTAGACTCCTGTGATGTTATTTGATCCTCTGTTCGGCCTTTCTTTCCGAACACCAAACAGAGCATCAGGGGCTACTGTCTATGCTGTGATATTTTCTCAAAATTTGATTATTTACCTCAAAGCCTATTAGGAGGCTGGCGCAGGCTTCGATCAATCCGCTTTTGGCGGACCAAACCTTCTCAATTACCGTACTCATAAGAGTACGGTGTTCTTCATCAATGGAAGCACCGTGAAGTGCTTCCAGCAGGTCGTTCGATGCCTCTGGATGGACAGAGGTCATTGGCACAGGCGGTTGGCCCTCCTTACTGAGGGGCTGCCTACCTGAATCCGGAACCACTGGAGGTTCCGGCGCAGTATCCGGCTGGGGGCCAGACTTGCTGTGGCCCCCGTCATCAGAATCCATGGGGGTCTTCCCCCCATGTGCCCGGCGTCTGGGATTTCACCTTGGGGCATCTCCAGAACTGTCTCCCCTGGTCCGGTATCCTCTGGGACAACACCTCGGTGTCGTCCATGGGCCAGGGGTGGTGGCCGTCGTGAGTGAATCGCTGTTCATCACCGACTGACTCAAAGACCCATCCGAGGAGGATACGGTAAATGTGGGTTTTGGACGGACTTCACAATCATATTTGCCATGATAATAAGCAATAAAGCAAAACATACTGGAAGTATTATAGTGTCCGGATACTTACGACTTTGCCAGGGGCTTGTCCCTGGGCAGACACTCCTCGTCGCTGTAGGCGGCTGTTGTGGATTGGTCCAGAGGGAGGGTCCTTCCTTTCTTGGACCCTTCGGCCTCCCCGGACGGGGCGGCATTCCTTTTCTTTTCCCCCGGTTGGGGGGGGGGGTTCCTCTTCCTCCTCCTCGTTTTCGTTGGAGGAGTGCACCTCGGTGTCTTTGGACGATGAGTCCGACACAACCTTGCGCCGGAAACCTTTCCTGGTCCCCATGGCCTTCTTCTTGGCCTTCTTCTCTGGCACCTCGTAAGGCACCGAAAATAGCATCTCCGTTAAGAGAGCCGTTGCTGGATCTTCGGGTAGTGGAGCTGGACAGTCGATCTGCTCCGCTATCGCTACCCAGTTCTGTTAAATTATCGTGGAGGCTTAGATTCCTCCCACGAATATACTGGGGAAAGTCATATCTTGTGAAATATAAAGAGCTTACCGGATTGGCGGGGCGCTTTGCGCTGAGTCCGCGATCCTCGGTGGTGGGAGGAGGTACTTCGACGGCCTTGAACAACACCTTCCAGACGTCTTTGTGCGTCATGTCTAAGAGCTCTCAAAGCGTCTGGTGTTTGGCTGGATCGAACTCTCACATATTGAATGCCCATCTTTGGCACGGGAGGATCCGGCGGAAAAACATGACCTGGACCATGTTGACAAGCTTGATTTTCTTGCTTATCATATTTTTGACACAGTTTTGGAGTCCGGTCAGCTCGCCAACAAGACCCCAAAGCTAATCCTTCTTCCAGAGGTGAGACGATGGGGATGCTGGATCGAATTGGGGCCGCCCACCATGCCAGATGGCTCAAAGGATGTAGAACCACCCCGACTGCCACCCCTTCATGGTCTCCACATAGGAGCCTTCGAGCCAGATGACGTTGGGCATCTTGCCCACCATGGCGCCTCCAAGACTCCGCTTGTCGGGCGACCACTACCTTCGCTTCATCGTTGAAGGTCTTCAGCCATAGGCCGAAGTGGGGCTTGATGCGGAGGAAGGCCTCGCACACGACGATAAACGCCGAGATGTTGCGGATGAAATTGGGGTCCAGATCATGAAAGTCCAGTCCGTAGTAGAACATAAGCCCGCAAACAAATGGGTGGAGGGGAAATCCTAGTCCACGGACAAAGTGGGCAAGGAACACAACCCTCTCGTGGGGTCACAGAGTAGGGACGATCTGCCCTACGTATGGGAGCCGTTGTGCGATGTCTGCGGCCAGGTATCCGGCTTCCCGGAGCTTCGTAATGTCCTCCTCCGTAATGGAGGAGACCATCCACTTGCCTCCCACTCCGGACATGTTTGGAATGGTGAAAGTGCAACTATCCCTAGGTGGTTTTGGTAATTCCTAACAACATATAGCTCATTGAGCTAACATTATTCCAAGATAAATATTTCAGGAAAATATCAATGAATGGCAAGGCATGGATGAGATAAGTGGACCCCTCAAAATACTAAGGATAAAAGGATTGGCTCAAGCTCAAAGCTCAAGACTCTACATTTTATATTTTAGTGATCCAAGATCACATTGAGTCTATAGGAAAAGCCAATACTATCAAGGAGGGATGAGGTGTTGCTTAATTAGGTTCTTGCTTCATAGTGCTTAGTGATATGCTCCAAAACCCTCAACTACTTTCCCACATCCACATATGACCTAAAACAAAAGTCAAACTCGGCCCCACCGATTCTTTCTATCCAGCGCCACCGAGTTCAGATGTCATAGCCACTGCCACAAACACTAAGGCAAATCGGTCTCACCGATAGGGATCTCGGTCTCACCGAGATGGGATTGTAATCTCTCTGTTTCCCTTCGTAACATTTCGGTACCACCGAGATGAGCAATCGGTCCCACCGAGATTGCAATGTAAACTCCCTGTTTCCTTTTTGTAACATTTCGGTCCCACCTAAATGAGCGAACCGGTCCCACCGAGTTTACCTGACCAACTCTCTGGTTAGCTTATTACCAAAATTGGTTCTACCGAGTTTGTGTAATCGATCTCACCAAGATTACGTTATGCCCTAACCCTAACCATATTGGTCCTACCGAGGTGCATGTCGGTTCCACCGAAAATCCTAACGGTCACTAGATTTGCTGAATTGGTCTGACCGAGTTTATCAATTCGGCCCCACCGAGTTTGGAAAGTTGTGTGTAACGGTTAGATTTTGTGTGGAGGCTATATATACCCCTCCACCTCCTCTTCATTCGTGGAGAGAGCCATCAGAATGAACCTACACTTCCAACTTGCATTTTCTGAGAGAGAACCACCTACACTTGTGTTGAGGCCAAGATATTCCATTCCTACGATATGAATCTTGATCTCTAGCCTTCCCCAAGTTGCTTTCCACTCAAATGTTCTTTCCACCAAATCCAAATCCTGTGAGAGAGAGTTGAGTGTTGGGGAGACTATCATTTGAAGCACAAGAGCAAGGAGTTCATCATCAACACACCATTTGTTACTTCTTGGAGAGTGGTGTCTCCTAGATTGGCTAGGTGTCACTTGGGAGCCTCCAACAAGATTGTGGAGTTGAACCAAGGAGTTTGTAAGGGCAAGGAGATCGCCTACTTCGTGAAGATCTACCGCTAGTGAGGCAACTCCTTCGTGGGTGACGACCATGGTGGGATAGACAAGGTTGCTTCTTCGTGGACCCTTCGTTTGTGGAGCCCTCCATGGACTCGCGCAACCGTTACCCTTCGTGGGTTGAAGTCTCCATCAACGTGGATGTACGATAGCACTACCTATCGGAACCATGACAAAAACATCCATGTCTCCAATTGCGTTTGAATTCTCCAAACCCTTCCCTTTACATTCTTGCAAGTTGCATGCTTTACTTTCCGCTGCTCATATACTCTTTGCATGCTTGCTTGAATTGTGTTGAGATTGCTTGACTTGTGCTAAGATAGCTAAAATCTGCGAAAGACTAAAATTGGGAAAAGTATAAGTTTTTATTTGGTTAAGTAGTCTAATCACCCCCCCTCTAGACATACTTTCGATCCTACAAATGGTATCAGAGCTTTGGTCTCCATTTGTTTTGATTTCCATAGCTTTTGGTGGTCATAGCCTTGGTTTCACAACCTAGGAGAGTATGGCATCTAGCGAGGGAAATTATCACCATAGAGGTCCTTACTTTGATGGTACTAATTTTGCTAGTTGGAAGCATAAGATGAAAATGCATATTATTGGACATAACCCCGCTGTTTGGGCTATTGTGTGTATTGGCTTGCAAGGTGAATTCTTTGATGGGAGAGAACCGAACCGTGAATCTAGCGCGGAAGAGTTGAAGATGCTGCAATACAACGCTCAAGCTTGTGATATCCTCTTCAACGGAGCGTGCCCCGAAGAATTCAACAAAATCAGCCGTCTTGAGAATGCAAAGGAAATTTGGGATACGTTGATTGATATGCATGAGGTACCGACTCCGTCAAGGAATCCAAGTTGGATGTGCTTAAAAGTCAACTTGACAAGTTCGAAATGAAGGATGGTGAAGGTGTCGCTAAAATGTACTCTAGGCTTGCTCTTATCACAAATGAGATTGCCGGCTTAGGAAGTGAAGAGATGACTGACAAATTCATCATCAAGAAGATCCTAAGAGCTTTGGACGGAAAATATGATACCATGTGCACATTGATCCAAATGATGCCCAATTACAAAGATCTCAAGCCAACGGAAGTCATTGGAAGAATTTTTGCTCATGAGATGTCACTCAAGGATAAGGAGGAACTTCACAACATGTCAAGTGGTGCTTACAAAGCCTCATGTGAAGCCCCCACATCATCAAGTGAGAAACAAACCTTCAATGAAGAATTGAGCTTAATGGTGAAGAACTTCAGCAAGTTCTACAAGTGTAGAAGCAAAGAGAAAAGCTCCAAGTCAAGGTCCTACAATGACAAAAGATCTTCTAGTCGAGAGCGTAATTGCTACAAATGTGGAAGACCCAAACACTATTCCAATGAGTGTACGACACCCTACAAAAGAAGAGAAGAATCACCTAAGAGGAGAAGTAGAAGAGAAGAATCACCACCAAGAGAGAGGAGGAGTAGAGATGATCGTTATGAACGAAGAACATCCCAGAGAAGCAAGGATTCAGAAAGGACGGACAAGTCATCAAGGAGCTACACAAAACAAAGACATCAAGCTCATGTTGGTGAATGGGTATCCGGCTCCGACTCCAACAATCACTCTGAGAGAAGCTATCACTCCGACTCCGAATATACTCAAGATGAAGGCGTTGCCGGTCTAGCACTTGTATCAACCAACTCCTACGACATATTTGATTCACAAAATGAAGGACTTGGAAGATGCTTCATGGCTAAAGGCCCAAAGGTATCACATCCCGAGTATGTTGATTTCAATAGTGATGAAGATGACTTGCTAGGTGATGATGATTTACTTGTTGACAACTCTAGTGATGAATACTATGATGAAACGTCAATTAATCATGCTAATCAAGATAAAACGAATGACAATGATAAGGAGAAGATTGAGCTTCTAACTAAAGAACTAAACACACTTAAGTTAGCTCATGAAACTATCTTAGAAGATCATCGAGAACTTTTAAGGACTCATGAGAAGTTATGCTTTGCAAAGCTCAACCTTGAGCAAGAGCATGAGTTTTTAAAGGCAATCAATGATGATCTTCTAAGAAAAGTTCTTCTTACATTGCCAAGCGTTTACTCTTATCTACTTACATGCCTCAAGTCAAGTCTAGTAACAAGAACAAGAAGGATTCTTCCTCTAGTAGTAACAATAATCATGCTAAATCCAATGTTGTTGCTTCTAGTAGTTCTCTTGATTCCACTAATGATTCTCTTAGCCAAGTTATACTTGAGAGCAAGAAAATAGCTTATTGAAGGGAATTATATAGAAAGGTGTTTACAAGAGCCTTGCCGGGAGTAAGCAATTTGAGGAAATTGTACGCAAGCAAGGAAGGCACCGGAAGAACCAAGGTGTTGGTTTTGAATGAAAGTTCAATGACAATGGAGTTGAGTGGGAAGAATATCATTACCCCAAGACGAAGTTTGTTCCTCAACAAGAGAAGTATGATCCTACTTCCTTCAAAGGGACACAAGCCCAAGATGATCTTCCACCACAAGACCACAAGCAAAAAGGCAAGGACAAGCTTCAAGAGGAGATTGATGCATTTGAAGAAGCTCCTAAGGCCTTGGTCAAGTGGGTTCCCAAGACTGCATCAATTTCTACTTCATCAAGTACAACTACAACTCCTAGGATTCCCATCA